>APFE031260950.1:11086-18920 GCA_000404065.3 Pinus taeda
TAAAAAGTTGATATAAAATTACTTTACTTGAGACATTATAATATTTTATTTAGGGCAAATATCAATTTTTAATTAATATTTCAATTTCAATTTGAATATTTTTATATATAGTTGAAATGTGTGAATTATTTGATATGGAATTTAAAATATCATAATTTTATATTAAATATGGAAGAAATTATATATGATGGTGGTGGTGGTGGTGGTGGTGGTGGTTAACGTCCACTGAGACCAAACATTGGTCTATTGGACCTAAAGAAACAAATTATTTATTTTGATTTAAGATTTTATTCCTATGCTCAAAAAGCTTGGAGAGAAGCCCCCCAAGCTCAGTATAATTTTGACATTGTAAAAGGCTAGGAAGGTCAGTATTGTAACAAAGATTGTGAAACTGAGATCTAATGTGCTTGTACGTGGGGCACTCTAAGAGGAAGTGGTTTTCATCCTCGATGTTCCTATTCTCACATATATGGCAGATCCTTTCCATCCATGGCGTTATAGATATATATTATATATATATATATATTATATATATATATATATATATATTATATAATATAATATATATATATATATATATATATATATATATATATAAAAGCTTAATATATATAGAGATTAATGATGAATTAACATTTATAAGCCATATTAATTCTATTCAAAACTATCAAACTTGAGAAGAAAATATTTAATTGACTCTTTAATATTTTATTTTTTATGATATAAAAGAGAGAAAAAACCTTCCTAAATCAATCACTATAGTTGATTAAAAAAAAAAACATAATAAACAAAAATAAAACAAATCTTCATATATAATTAACATAATTAAAATTAAGATAATAAATATATTAAAAAATTAATTCATAAACTTTTTTATTTATTATATTTATATCATTATTATAATTCACATTAATTACCACTAGTACAACCATATTAAAAATATTTTTGTGGTTGATATAGCCAAAGGCTATAAATATCACAAAAAAAACTATTGCAACAAAAAAATGTTGCAACACGAAGAATGCCTTACCACTGCACACATTTCCCTATAAAATGGTTATGGGTCAACTTTAACTTGAGAAAAAAAAATTAAGCATCTTATTGTAAAATGACCCATTTTGGAATCTCATTTGAGTTGATATAGAACTTGGAGATCGGCGAACATGGAGGTTTAGGGTTTGGGTCAGACCTGCAATGGCAGACCTGCACAGACCATGGCGACTCTGTCATTGTTCTCCAGTAATACGACAAACAACAAACGACAAGGAATAGCGCGCAAATCATGGACATCCCCCAAGGGGACGATACGACGCCCCCCAATGATGGTGAAAACATTCAGATGCACATGGAAGATATCAGGAAAAAGGCCCAGGAAGAAACGAGAACAGGACCTGATATACCGATAGACAATACAGATAGAAATGCGGCTCCCAAAGCGACGTCAGCTACCTGTAAGCCTGTTGCAACTAAAAGACCTAAGATTGAGCTCCCAAGTCACTGGATCAATACTCAAATCCAATACATGAAGGATCACGCCTTGATAGGAAAATTTATAGGCTTCTAGCCTATAGAGAAAGATTTGCATGGATGGATAGTAGCCAAGTGGAAACTGAAAGGGCACATTACCCTGCAGTTGGGGCCTAAAGGTTTCTTTATGAAAGTTTTCAACTGTATAGAAGATTGAAACAGTGTCCTCGATGGAGGACCATACTTTTTTAATACAGTCGACCTGTATCTGAGAGACTGGATTGAAATATTCAATCTAGATAAAGAAGATCTAAGCTGGGCACCAGTATGGATCTGCCTCTATTCCCTTCCATTGGAATACTAGGATGAAGACTCACTGCAAGATATTGGAAATGGTCTAGGGGAATTCATTAAAACTGCGGAGGAGAAAAAAACTCAGAAGATATAATTTCTACACCTGAATTTGTGTCTATATGCATCTAAGCAAGGCTCTTCTGGATGCGGTAAGTCTATATCATGATGATTTTGAATAGATCCAGTCAATAGATTATGAACATGTGCCATTTCAATGCAGAAAATGCCATGCCCTTGGCCATCTATTTTGTGACTGTCCTTCAAATTTGAAAACCTCGACCTCTTCCTCTTCAGATAAACTTCACTTGGATGGATTTACCAAGGTCAGCAACCACAAAAAGCCTGTTTCAAACCCTAAAAATCCTATCGCCAATTCTTCCATGCCATCCACCAGCAATAGTTTTGAGACCCTAGCCCAGCCAGAGCTAAATAACTTTGAGAATCCTGCTCACTCTGAGTAAATGCCCAGGATGACATCACAATTCATTCCCACTAGCTCAAAGAAGGCCCAGAAGTCTAAGCAATCCATAGATCTCACTTCCTCCTCACCTAGTATGACCCTGAAATGGAACACTCAGGGCATGGACATCGACAACATGCAACCAAAAACCACTTTTGTAACAGAAACAACAGAGGAAAGGAGTGAAGCCCAACACATGGAAGAGGAGTCTGGAAGCATAGATATCGGAGATCTGGACATACTTGGATTAGAACAAGCTTGCAAGATAAAAGAATATGACAAGATCCCAGAAAGACAATTGGAAAACTTGGAAGTCATCCTTTCCAGAGCACAACAGCAAAGAACCCTAGGCATTCAACTTGGAAGTCAATGGGATGGAAAAAACATTCATAAAGACAATAAAAAAGAGGAAGGAAATAGATCTTCAAAGAACCATCTGCATTAGGGAGATGCTGGTGGAATCGGGAAGATATTCCAAGCTTACAAAGTATTACAATCCCCTACCCAATAATGCATCCTGAAGCTCACTTCATGGAATATTAGAGGGCTTAATAGCTCGGGGAAGTACATATTGATAAAAAACATGATTTAGCAGGAGAAACCCCAAGTCTTCTTCATTCAAGAAACTAAATGTAACTCTACAACACTGAATCAAACCCTTACAAAAGCATGGCTAGGCAGTAAAGCAGTAGCATTGGATGCCTCAGGAGCCTCAGGAGGCCTAGCAATAGTCTGGGATGAATGAGCTATCACACTCACTAACATTCATGCGAATAAGCACTTCATTCAAGCCATCTTTCATATTACAAGGACAAATGTGCATGGCCACCTAACCAATGTATACTTCCCCCAGGAAGCACTGCATAAGATAGACATATTGAACACTTTATCTTTGATCAACTTCGACAGAACTCATCCACTCTGGATTACAGGAGGATATTTCAATATAATTACAAAGCTGGAAGAAAAAAGAGGAGGCAGGACCAAACTGGATAATGAAAGCATTCATTTAAAAAAATTCATCCAAAACAACTAGCTCATAGATATGCCATTCAACAATGGAATCTATAGTTGGAATAACAAACGAGCAGGTACACATCAAATTGCCTCTCGATTGGATAGATTCTTGCTCTCCGACAATGAAATCCATCTTGGAGGAGACTTCTTGGCTTCAATATTACCTCTCATAGGCTTAGATCAATGGCCAATATTGCTCCAATAGCAAAGACCGGGAAACACTACATGATGACCTTTCTGCTTTGAATCATTTTGGCTAACGCATACAAAATTCAACAACCTGATAAATGTGGTTTGGAAACGTTTCAAACCCTCGGATGGCTAAAAAATGTATCAATTCCAACAAAAATTCAAAAATCTCAAAAACAACATCAAACAATGGAATCAACTTACCTTTGGCAATATCTTCCAAGCAAAAAATGCTCTAGATCAAGAAATGAAAAGACTACAACAAATGATCATCACGAAAGGAAGATCTGAAGTACTCTCAGAGTAGGAAAAACACATTTAGACACAAATATCAGAAAGAGCAAAGCAAGAAGAAATACTCTGGAAACAAAAATCAAGAGTTAGATGGCTTAAGGAGGGCGAAAGAAACACAAAGTTTTTTCATCGCACCACTATTGAGAGAAGAATGCACATTAACATCACTCACATCCAGAATTGGCAAGGGGAACGATTGGAAAAACATCAGGATGTAGAACAAGAGATTTTTACTTACTTTGAGCAGGTATACCAAGAACCTCAGATAGATAGAGAGCCATCCATTGAGAATATTACCAAGAATATCCCAAAAATCATAACAGAGGAACACAAACAACTCCTCTTCAGGCCAATATCTTTACAGGAAGTGGAGAATGCAATGCGACAACTAAAAGAAGGAAAGGTTCCTGGCTCTAATGGTTTCACTTCCAATTTCTTCCATAACTTCTGGATCTAATTAAAGAGGAGGTTTGGCAGGTCGTTGAGGAATACAAGACTAATAGATGGATGCTTCCCTCTTTGAACACAACCTTCATTGCCCTCATCCCCAAGGAAGAGTAATCTTAGATTCCTGATAAATTTAGGCCTATCACTCTTTGTAATGTCATTTACAAAATCATTTCCAACGTTATTGCCTCACGACTAAAACCGCTGCTACCATTACTCATATTTCCAGAGCAATCAGGCTATGTGGAAGGCCGATAAATCACAAATGATATCATTCTCACTCACGAGATTATCCATTCCTTGAATCAGTCCAAAAAAGCAGGTATGCTTCTAAAAATTGACCTCTCTAAAGCTTTTGATAGTTTAAGTTGGAATTATATTCAAAAGATGCTGATTGCCTTTGGTTTCTCCTCCCCCTGGGTTAGATGGGTCATGAGTCTCATAACTTCCACCTTCTTCTCCATTCTGGTCAATGGAATCCCTTCCTCCCCCTTTCACCCCTCCAGAGGAATCCAACAAGGTGATCCACTATCCCCTTTTCTATTTGTCATTATGGCGGAAGGGCTTGGAAGAAACATCGAAGAAGCTCTTCACACCCATCAATTAAGAGGCCTCTCCTTTCCCAAATCCCCTGCTCTTACCCACCAACAATTCATGGATGATAACATGTTGTTTGGCCATCCTTCAGTCCAAGAAGCTCTTAAATTAAAATCCCTTTTGACTGAGTTCTCATATGCCTCTAGTGCTAGCATTAATAAGGCTAAATCCCAATTTTTTTTTCTTTCATACCCCTACTATCACTAAATCTTCAATTGCTCGTATCCTTGGATTCTCGATAGCCGCTCTCCCCTCCAAATATCTGGGAGTTCCCATGATTGATACAACTTTAAAGCACTCATCTTGGCAACTGCTCTTGGAAAAATTAGAAGCTCATCTCTCCTCTTAGACTTATAGAGCCCTCAATATGGCCAGTCATCTAGTCTTAATCAAAGCTATCCTGCAACCCATGGCTCTTTATCTTTTTTCAATTATGGCAGCACCAAAATGGGTACTCAAGAAAATCAAACATATTCAGAGAACCTTTATGTGGGGAAATTCGGGACAAAATCGAAAATGGGCACTAGTGAAATGGGATACAGTATGCCTTCCAAAAATCTCTGGAGGTACTGGGCTTCGTGATCCTCAACACAGTAATGTTGTCATGGGAGCACACATTTGGTGAAAATGGGTCTTGGTGCCGCATACTCCCAAGGCTATCCTGTGGACAACAAAATATGCCAACAATTGACCAGTAGACGATCTAATCCGACTCAAAGAAGTTGGCCCAAGATCCTTAATCTGGAATATAGCTAAACAACACAAGGATTTAATCCAACATCGCAACTTTTGGGAAGTTAGGGATGGTAATAATGCAAGGTTCTGGGAAGATTCTTGATAGCAAAGACCCAAGTTGAGGGACCTAATCAAACCTCACCAAATACCAGATTGGGAAGAGCAACTGATGGACAAGGTCAACCAACATTGGAGGCCGACTCTCATACAGGGATATAAACAATGGATAAGATCAGACCACATCATTAGGCAAGGCACAATCAATTCAGAAAAATCTGGAGGCAGAACTTTCTAATAAGAAAATACGCTATTCCGATAAGAAGGATATAATTAGATGGGGTTACGAGGAAAGAGGAACCTTCACTACACACGAGGCATATAATATAATTATAAGGAATCACACAATCAAGGATCCTCTTTGGAACAAAGTTTGGACCCCCAACATTTGGCCAAAAGTATCCACTTTCCTTTAGTTTCTCTGTCAAAATAAAATCCTCACTTGGGACAATATTCGGAAAAGAAGCTTTCATGGGCCCTCCATCTGTCCCAACTACAAACAGGAGGAAGAAACCATTGTGAACCTCATGAACTCATGCCCATTGGCAAACAAACTCTGGGAAAAGGTAAGCTTCAAATGCCAAAAAGACAGACGAATTAAAGAGGATATCACCAACATTGTATGCAATTGGGCAATCAACCCATATAAGAGCAAACTGTTAAACTCTTTATGGAAACTTATCCCAGGTCTTCTCTTGTGGACAATATGGAAAGAAAGAAACCGTCGCATCTTCAAGGACCAATCCTCACCTTTAGAAGTCCTATGGAACACTGTTTGCCAAAATCTTCTAGAAACCTTAATACTTCAAACCTGGTTTGAAGAAGACTTTCCTTCCATTCCACAGGAACAGAATATATGGGAAAACTGGAATCTTCAGTGGAACCAGGCGCAGGAAAATCACGGTAAAACCTCTTCACAAAGCAAGATACCAGACAAATGGCTACCTCCACCCCAACATATGATACAACTTAACTTCGATGGAGCTTCTAAAGGAAATATGGGCAAAGCAGGATATGGAGGAGTATTCAGAGATCATAAAGGCACACCTCTTCTAACCTTCATAGGCACAATTGGATGGGATACAAATAACTCGGCTGAATTAGAAGGGTTATGGCAGGGGCTTCTCTTTGTTCAACTCCATGGTTTCTTCCAACTTTTAATTGAAGGCGATTCTCAGATTCTTTTTAACATGGTTAATCAGATTCCACAGGGGACATCATCATACAAAGTGGTCAACAGCTAGAGATTGGCGGAAATATTAGAGCTCATTGAACAATGAATCTCCATCCACAGAGCAGTCACCTTCAAATAGATTCATTGGGATGGAAACAAAGTGGCTGATCTTTTAGCTAACATAGGAGTGGATAGTAGACGGACTCTACATGCAAGTTTGCTTAATACTATAGCCATTGCACTCTAGTTAAAGGATTACAATGAATTGGTGCAGATTGAAATGGTACAGGGTGAAGAAGCCCACCCGGATGAGGGTGATAATCACGCCATGAATGGTGATTAGATGGATGGGTGTCGGGAGGACTGGACACATGGCTGCTTGTGTCTCCTCCCATGCCAGCTTGAAAGGAATTCATGGCACCTTGCAGGTGACATTAAATGGGTGCTTTGGTTGAGATTTCACCATCATTCTCATAGAAATGGCCTCCACAGACCATAAGTTGTTCCTTCTCTCTTGCTCCACAGCCTCTGCCCTCCTCAAGTAGTGAAGCCTTGTTCTCATACAGTTAGAGGAAGCCGTTGTTGGCTGCTTAGCTGCGTAGACCTTGGTAATGGGTATCATTTCTCCAACAGTAGGCTCTGCAATCTGACTCCAGCTCGGACTTCCTTCGCTCACTCTTTGCTCAACCATTCTGCCAATCTCTCCACTGATAGCTCTACTTCAAATACCGTCATGGCTCAAATCCGCCACTGAATGCGTAGCAGGAGAGGGGGCATCCATCCTCCAGCGACGCCCAGCCCAGAATCTGCCTCCCCCTCATCTTATCTTGACATCCCAAATCCTCATGGCTCCTTCTCTAGCCAGTATCCTAATACTCGCAGTGGCAGAGGATGAGCTCAGCTCCAATGTGCAGGCAGGAGGGACGCCGTTATTCATACAACCAATTTTCCCCTTCCCCCTCACCCCGCTCCCCACAAGACATAATTTTGTTTCCACAGCACCTTGCATAGGTCTGTTATCACTGCCACAGTCACCATCACTT
>APFE031260950.1:30466-75466 GCA_000404065.3 Pinus taeda
AATTCTAACAATTCTAACAATTAAATCACTAGTTTATGTATGGAGTTGTCTTTAAAGAGACTTTTTGGCGTGTATTACTCTGTGCAGTTAAAGAAAAAGAGAAAAAATTAGTTTGAAACTTCTAGCCATTAAACTACTACTTGTTATATCACTCTTTGTAAGTAAAGAAAAAAAAAAAGATGGTTTGAAAAAATGAAACCATGGGCTGATGATTAACCAATGACCAGTTTCCAACATCTTTTTCATATGTTTTCTTTATAATTAGATAATTGAAATGCAAAAATCTTAAAATTGCATAGTTATCTAGGAATTTTCTTAAACACTTCCCCAAAATCACACACAGGGAACTCTGCGTCCATTCTCTGTTTTTAAATAAAAATTAATAATATAAAAAGGCCAGAGCACTAATTATATATACACAAATTTACATAATCAAATGACCCAATTTCTGTAAATATAAGGAGACTTACATCACTATTTCGTTTTTTTCTTCCACACGATGTTTAGTATAGTAATATATACCTGGACAAAACAGTCGTGGAAGTGGAGCCTCAACAAGCCTGCAGCTTGGGTGATGTCTGCACTCAAATAGACTTCCATGCGCTGCCACACTATGGACTCCACTGACGGGCAAGTCGTGTTGTAGAACGTCCAGGAAAGACCCGCCACGGGAGTTGGCAGAGCGTTCACAGCGCTACCATATACCATCACAAATATAGAGACAAAAATGGTAGCCGGAGTCATAATTTCCTTTTTCTTTGATATGTAATACATTCTTCGATCCTGCTGCGTTACCATGTGAACAGTGAACATTGGTGTTATCAACTGTGAAATTCCAAATTCAAAGAATGCAAAGAATGCAGTTGTTTATAATGCGATTTTTTGAAAGTTTTTTTGGTGGGTTTTGTTGGTCAAAATCCGGCAGCAATTTATTGGAATCGCAAGTTTAATAGCTAGTTTCTGCACAATCAAGGCTTCCCAAAAGTTTTCCAGAGAGCTGAATCAAAATATGCAGTTAAAAAACCATTTTAACTACAACAAGTCAAAATTTAACCTCAATTTATTCGGCGAGATTTCGTCACCGGAATCTCCAAAAAATCACATTATAAACAACTCCAAAAACAATTAGTAATACTGATATGTAACAATAAAGCAATCAGGCTCTTAAATGGCAAAAAAGTTAGGCTCGCTAACAAAATTAAGTGCATTGCACACAAAATTATTTCATACTGCGATGGCAATATGGAAGCTTACCCGCATCAATTCAACGAAGTTTCTGGGCTTTCCGGATGAGTAAGAGCTCTGATGGTGGAGGTAGACTTATAGGCCTCCCAGTGGAGAAATATTCAGAGCGATGGTTCATTTTTTCTAAAGTTGTGTGATGTGTGGAACCCACCAACAGCCTGTTATTCGCATCTAACGAATGTAGATACCTTAGAGTTTAAGGGGGGACCGCGTGAGGCTGATTTCACACAGCAACGACTACCTCCATCTCTGCAGTGGAAGGATAACGTGACGCTTATAAATATAAGTAGCTTTTAGTGGGTTCATAATTATGTGTATAGGTTTGGTTCTTAACAGTCTTGCAATTACATGTTGCAAGTTTCAGAATTTGATATAAAGCAAAATTAAACACACAGCTATAATTTAGATTTACAAAAATTTGTAAACTTTTATCAAAATGTTACTGAAATTTTAATAATTTTGAAGAAAAAACAATTTAATTAATTACAATATGACTTTATTATGTGTAAATTTTACGCAACAGATTTAAAATATAATCCATATATTATATAACTTAGATTTACAAAAATCTATCCAATTTTATCGAAATCTTACTGAAGTTTCAATAGTTTTGAAGCAAAATAAACAGCCTGGTTAACTACAGCATGACGTTATTATGTGTAAACTTTACGCAAACAGATTTAAAATATAATTCACATATTATATTTCCATGAAAGGAAGATAATCGCAACCGACTGTCATTTACCCATATCTTTTTTATAATCATGTTTTTTTACTTAACATATTAAATAGACATGTGGAAGATAATCGCAGCTGACTGTCATTTACCGATATCTTTTTATAATCACGGTTGTCTTTTTTTTATATGTTAAATAGAGTAGGATAAGGGTCGGTCACATTTTTAACCTCGCGGAATCCTGGTACCGCGCCTTTCCACCTTTTCAATTGGGACCCACACATGTCCACAAACATCTATTGGATGATGAAATGCTGGTCGGAACATAGTGGGTTAGAAATAATGTTGATGATAAGAAGAAAGGGGAACATTGCAGTGCAAGTTGTTTCTTTTTTTAATAGCAGTGGAATTAGTAATCATGGAGATTATATTATATTTGTTTTTAATTATTTAATATAATAATATAATGGTTAAGGTAATAGTAAATCATGGAGATGTATTATATTTGTTTTTTTAATTATTTTTAATATATAATATATATATGGAGTAAGCCTAAAATTTAAAATAATTTATAAGTGGGATATAAAAGTAAAAGTTATATCACAATGATGTATTACCTTTAAATAATAAGTATAAAAAAAAATCAAATTTTTATATTTTTTTAATTACAATAAATAAAAATATTGTTTGTTTTTAAATTTAATGAAAATTTGTATTTATGTTGTATTTTTTTAATTAAAGAAATTTTATTTTGTGTTTTTAAATTAAAAATAATTTTGTATTACATTATTTTATTTTGGATTTAACAAATACATTAGGTAGTATATATCCTATTTTTTTAAAAAACATTTTTTTAAAGTTTTTTATTCAACAAAATTATATATTTTTTAAAAAATTTTAAATTCAATAACAGAAAATAAGTTTTTATTATCTTATAAAATTGGGGTGCGACCGGTTCATGCCTGTTGTATCGGAAGAATGCATCGATGGTTCTCAAGGGGTGATTGATGCTCAACCCGTCAAGACCGTTAGGTACTCACTATTCAGATGGTGAGGGTGAGGAGAGGTACGTAGTCGCTCGACTCAGTAGTCACTCAACTCAAAGGCCGCCATCGACTCACTATTCATATGGTGAGGGCCGCCATCACGCCATCGAGATCTAAGATCTATTTACCCACCCACCCAACGAAATCCTCTTCGGCGAAGACCCGAGCATAAGTCCGGTATTTTGTTTGGATGGTCCTTCCTTCCGACAAGATAGAGAATTGTAGACCTTCCTCTCCTCTCCTTAATGGTCGAGCACCTAAAGTCCTTATCAGTCGAGCCCCTGTGGTCCTTGCTTTCTAACGTCAAGAAGCACTATGTTCCTTGCACTAGGAAGCGCAGCCCTCCGGGACCTTCCCAAACAATCAATCAAGGGTGAAGGATGGAACCGAGGGTGAATGAAGGCTTGAACGGTTGAACGATTATTATAGTTGTTACTGATGGAGATTCGAACTCGAACCCGACGAGGAGCACTGGAAAAGAAAGAACAATCAAACCCGAACCTGTCCTCACCCCCATCCCGGTGAAGGATGGCTGCTTAACATCTGGAGGGAGGCAACTTAGTGAGGGATATTTCATTTCTTTCGATTCTCCGCTGGGAGGGGAAATTAGAAAACCCTCCGCAAGGGAGAAGGGTTCTAACTAGGCTCCTCTAGTATGGATGGATTTCTTCATTGGGCAGTCAAAAAGGTGTGAAATCAGAATCTTTATACACTGGTAGTCAGACTTAATATACTGCTTCATCGGTATCAACAACTGCTTCTTCGACTGCTTAATCTAGAGCATAATTGACCGCTACTGGGTCGACTATCTGTAGGATCTGCTTCATCTGCTTCCAAAGAAGGCTGTTGGATTCTAAATAACTGGGTCAATAGTAAAGGGTCAAAGTGCCTAATAAGCAAGCCCGACCGCCGTCTGTCCAATCACTAAGTTTGATGAGGTGCGCAGCAAAAGGGTGGTAGAACAGGTGGGTTGTTGTAGTGCAACTCAATGTCGTAATAGAACATAATGTGCTTACCAAAAACAAAATTTATATGACATTATAACTAGTTGATAATGCAATGTCGTATTATAACTAATTGATAATGTGATTCTTCATAATTATGTAATGCCAATCCATTTAACTATAAGGAATAGGAGAAGGCCTAATTCAACTATTGATTTTTAAATCTCCTAATTTTAATTTAGGCTCTTCATTAATACATAAGTCACATCTAATTTATTGAGATAAAAGAGAACATGAAAATATTCTATTGAAGAGAACCGTTTTGTTGTTTTTCTAATTCTTTTGATAAGACTTTATAATGCTTTGTCTTGTTGTTTTTCTAATTCTTTTGATAAGACTTTATAATGCTTTGTCCCTGTGATAGGAGTCCTTCACCAAATATTGAATAAGAGGGAGTCTCCCCAAAAAGTGAAAGAAGTTACCAATTTTCTTTTAGCAAACTTAATCCCGTGGTAGAAGGCATAAGCTTCAATTTGGTTGTTTTTATGTATCCTAAATTTAATACTCTGCAAATTTAACTTCGTCAAAGCAATATAGCACCCATCCCTCTTATCACCCCTACCCCTAAAACATATGGTTAATTTAACTAATATATTGTAATAATAATAATAATATATTTTTAATTCTCATATCAAAGTTTCTAAGCATCGACCATATAACATTCCTATAGAAAATCCAGATACCTAGATCCATGGATAACCATTCTCGAATTTTCTCACTTTAGAAATTCAATTATTTTATTTATTTTATGATTATTTCAAAATTTTAACTTTTAGTTTACAGGTAGAATCGGGGCCAAAAACAAATGTTTTTCATTACTTTCACTTGGACTTCCAGATGTCGAGATGATCCAAATCCAATAATGTATCTCTTTATTTACTCATTTTTCATTTTATTGGTTTTTATTTTAAATTTCCTATTTTCAATAAGATAATATTGAGTCACGTGCTTAATTAATTTTAAACTTAGATTTTCCATATAAATTTTAAAATATTAAAAAAATCAAATCGTTTTTCAATAAATATAGTTGATATCTAGCCCTACTCAAAGAAGGGCAAATGATAAACATATTGCACTCCCAGATGCTTGGATTCCCATATATGTGTTCTGAAAAGATAATTAGGAAGATGATAAATTCATACATGATGGACATTAATGATTTTTCAGGAGCGAAATATTTTTGTGCTAAGCCAATTTTTTGGAAATATTGCACGCTGTTTTAAAATCTCATAGGAAATTTCCATGGGCAAAGAAAACTTTGTTGCTTATTTGTTGTGTTGTTTTTCGGTGTTTAAAACTAATTAGAGTTTTCAAAGGAATTATGTTTTTTTTCAGTTTGCATTCAAAGAAATTATGTTTTATGAAACTTAGGTTAAAATTATCTTTTCATTTTGAAATTAGTAATTTTATTTGCTTAAAATCTTTGTTTTTATGTGCACAAGTGTAATGGGTTAGAAAGGAAAATCTAAAGCAATTAAACCTACTGTTTAGAATGTCAAGACTAAGTAGAGAGTGATAGAACTAAAAGTTGAGCTTTCTTAAGAAAAGAAACTTAATTCAGTCTTTTTTTTTAAATACCACATATGAAACCCAATTGGTAAGAACCATGTCTCCAAAGGAAATGTAGGAATTTTTGAAAGTGATGGTTGGAGAAATCTTGAAGGAAGTGGCACAGAAGAAGACTTCATATTTGACTCAGATAATTTTAAATACATAAAGCAGATAGAGTTTCATAAGGTTGTTACCAAGCTTACTATACTTTTTTATTATGATATGGTAAAATGGATTATCTCTCATGCTCATGTTAAAATCTATTGAATTGTAAATATTTCTAACAAAGTGATAGCTTTATAGAGACTTGAAGTTTTACAGAAAATATATAAATTAAGTCCTCCTAAAGTTTACCTGGATAAGGAATATATGATTAGTTTTGAGAAAATAGTGTTAAAAGAACAAAAGATTGATTCAGTTGGATGTATAGAGGATTAGGTGAATGATTATGTAGGTTTTAAAACCAAATCAAATGGGCTTTACCCAATTGGACAATTCAATAATTCTCATGCATTTGTGGTTAAAATGTTGGTTAGAATTTATGGAGAGTCAAATCTTGAACATTTTATGTTTGAATGGGTTCCCCTTTTCCATGGAACTATGAATCAATCTAAGAGATTTAATTAGATAGATATTTTGTCTCAAAATATCTCAAATGTTATTAAGTTGTCACAGTCATCTCCACTCGGTTTTGGCCTAGGTTTTACATGTCAACTTATTTAATGGATATTGTAGTAGCCTCTGTTCCTTTTCCATCGATGAAATGGAATTGGTATTTCAACAATCTACCCATTCTTCAATTTTGTTCTATTCTTTGGGAAAGCTAGTGTTAGCTCTCCAAAATGTCATATTTTTCACACTCTTTTCCTTGAGCTTTAACCATATTCCACTACTCCATAACCAAGTCACATTAAGATCATTTTCATGATTATATATGGATTTAGACATTATTTTCCATAGTAGTTAATTTTAGTATTTTGAGTGACTTTATGGTTAAATAGCAGAAAAATAACATATTTTTACTTGCATCTAAAAGTTGGATGAGTTTAATGATGTTAATAGTCATATTTGAAGACTCCAACAAAGTCATATTTGACAACTTTGACTAAAATTGGAATTTCTTATTTAAACTCTTGAAGATTTGAGATCATTATTCAAACACATTCAATGGATAAGAATCATGGAAGTTTTGATAAAATATTCTATCAAAGATATTAGAGATCTGTGAGAGGATTTGTAGAGATAATTATCTCCTATTTTTAGTAAATTGTTTGTACCTACTTGAGAGAAAAGTGGATCTAAATTTATCAGTTGTTTATCCTCTTCTCAAAGAAACTCATATATCAATAAGAGTGTTTTCTCCATTTCAAGGAGAGGAAGCAAGAAGAAATTTAGAATTTGTATCTAGAATACTTGAAGGAATATCTTTCTAGCTAGACCTCAATCTTTTGGAGCTTGATCGAAGTTTATTTTATTTAATACATGGTGTTGTTCTAATTTCAACTTCTAGTGTGTTTGTTCAGCATTGGAGGGTTCCCTTTGCCAAGCATGTACACTCTTTCCTTTCTTTATTTATAGCTTAAGATTTTAATCACTTTTAGAGACTAGTTTTAATTGCTTTCATAGATTAGATTTGCATTCTTTCATAAAATAAGATATATACTTTCATATAAATAGATTTCAATGTTTTCTAGATTAAATTTATAGTCTTTCATAGACTAAATTTCTAATGCTTTCCTAGATTAGATTTCCAATGTTTTCCTAGATTAAAATTTTTATTGCTTTCTGAGATCAGATTTCTATTTATTTCCTAGATTAAAATTTTCTTTCATGTCAATTTACTTGCTTTCATAGAATTTAATTTCTTTTCATGTCAATTTACATATGATAGAATTATAAATTAAATTCTCGCAATATATTTTTCCATGCACTTCGTAAGTTTACAAACTCAGACTGATAATTTAATTTAATGGAATTTAAAGCATAATTAAATTGACTAACATTTTTGGTATCGTTGTCGGGGAAGTGTACATAGGATTTAGTTTCGAATTTAAGTTGTCTTTAAATTACATAACTTGTTAGAGGAGAAATGGTAAAATGAGAGGTAAGAACTTGTGCATCACACAATGAGGTTTCTCCAAAGCCTTGGTTGTCGCTTTCTTGCAAGTGTGGTGTGTTTTTCAAATCTATAATTAGTTTAAAATTCAGCCATTCCTTTGGGTACTATAAGAGTCTATGTACTAATCCATTTGTGGGAAGGAGATCTAGACCAACAAATAAACCAAAATGATGTTCGATCATTTGTTGGAGAGCAAGGACTAAATTGAAGATTGGTCCTAAATAGTTGCCACGACATTCCTCTATTCTTCAACAAATCTTGGCACCAAATCCATATGTGTAACTTGTCTCTCATTTCCTAACTTGGACATGGAGGTATATTTCTCATAGTTGGGTATGAGGACATTATATATTTTGATTTCTAAATAGCTTCACTAGAAATACTCCTACACTTGAGAAATTTTTTTCTTTTTCAAGTAGAGTAGGATAGAATAAATAAATAAAGTTAGGTTATTGTTTTTGAGTTTTTGTTTTTGAAGTTTGTTTCTGTAAGATTTCATTAATTTATTAGAAATTCATTTGGTGGTGCAGTGAGAACAACCTCATTGACTAACCATTGGCATGAAGATCTACAGGAGAAGAGACATTTATGAATAACAAAAAAAGTAGAGTTTTAGGAGCTAAGAATTTGAGGTTTGCATAATATTCTTATTATCATTTTTAAGTAATAGATTTCAGATATATAAAGAATTTCCAAAGTCCCTAAGTATGCTCTCTTCCTGAACCTAGTTGTGATTTGGAAGATCAAAAAAGAAAAATTGGATTAAGTTAGTCTTGTAATGACTATTGTGAATTGGATTTTGTAACAAAATTCATAGATACTTTAAAAATGATTCAGAGATCTAAAATTACTAGCAATTTTAAAAATGATTAAATTTTAATCTCCATTTTACAATAAGATTTGTCAATTACTTAGAGGAAAAATCTTATTTAGATTTTAGCCTTTAAATTACTAAAAAAAATTGTTTTATTATTCGATTATATAGATATAATAAAATATAAATAATAAAATAAAAAAATTATATGAAAAAGTAAAAATCAATTTATTTATTATATTTATAATCTAATCATTAAAAACAAAACGCAAATAAACCATGAAAGAAAGCATATTTAAAAACCACGTAGGCCACGATGCATATAAAACAAATTTAAATAGGGTTGAGAGTATAAAATAAAACAATGGATTTAAATTAGTGTCGAAATGAGTTGTTGCAAAGTGGTATGACGCACTGGTAAAACACGTTGGAGGAATATCAAATGTAGTTTTCCTTTGTTGGGGGCTTAGGCCTTCATTCAAACTTGCAATAATAAATAAATAACTTGTGATGTGAATCCCTATGAGTCTCGAGTCTCAACTCTGGCTTAATAAACCGTGATTTGTATACTAGTAGGTCGGCCGGATGAATTCCATTTTTAGGGCAAGAAGATGAGTTTGCATTGAAATGAAAATCTCTACATGGAATGTAACCAGAGACATGTGTGATCCAAAAGTTGTTCCATTTAGATTACAGGGAGGACATCTCGAGGTCAATTTTGATTTTCACTTTTTTTTTTAAATAAAAAGAAAAAAGAAATTGTAAATTTTAGATAGCATTTTTCATTTCCTATTATATATCTAATGAGTGTTTTAATGGTAAGCCAATGGGTTTGTTTGAATATGGTCATGAGTTCAATTCTTATACATATTCATTGCACTTTAGCTAAATATTTTCGGTCATATTGACGCTACCACATGGTAGCCTAAGGTTAGACCACGTGGCAAACTATGATTGACCCATATGGTAACATGGAATTAGTTAGCTACCATGTCAACGACTTGCCCAATTAGCAGCGAATTTCCACATCAACAACCTATCTCGTCGATAGACACATTATCATCAACCCACTAAGTTGCCACATTAGCTTCCATGTCAGCAGTTTAAGCTTCCATGTTATCATGTCATCCGCCAAGCCAACATTTTTACAGTGCACATGTCCCCCTTTGGTGTTACCATGTGGCACCCTTGTACATCATTTTCCTTGTTTCCTAAAAACTTTAGACCACCATGACTCTCTCATACGACATTTGTTTAAGTTGATGCAAGCATCATCGAAAAGGTAGAGCTCAATGTCCTCCTTTGGTGTTACCATGTGGCACCCTTGTACATCATTTTCCTTGTTTCCTAAAAACTTTAGACCACCATGACTCTCTCATACGACATTTGTTTAAGTTGATTCAAGCATCATCGAAAAGGTATCGATGAGCTCTATGTCATGGAAATATTTTCATTAGTATTTGAGACTACAAAAAAATGGTCATGCTTTTTTTAATTTTGTAGCAATTAGACTTTGAAAAATCATCGTATTACTAAAACATGTTTCTAATATGAATCTACTTTAGTATGGTTTTTGAATCACTCCAATCAAAAGAAAATGAAGACACAGTCAACAAAACACTAACATGTAATCTAAGTTGCACCACTTCCCAATAAGTCAATGTGCTCCGCCATTGAACCCTTTTGTTTGAGATTTATCAATTGGCTAAAGAAGGTGTTTCTCTTTGTATCCTCATAATGTGTTATCATTTACTCCGTAAAAAATGACTAAGTGACAAGTGGTTTATGAGAATAAAGCCATTGATATCGTACAAATTGATTGGATTCTAGATATAAATATGCAATATGTACCTGTTGTGTGTGTTGCACATCATGTAGATCAAAATATTTCTCCATTTGTAGTATCCATGTTACCAGATCCTTGCCATTAAACTTCATCATATCTATCTTAGGAATGTAGTGGTTCTTAGACCCCACATTGGAGTCTCTAAAATCATAATTTATATTCCTTTTTTCATGATCATGATTTTCATGGAGTACCTTGTCACCATTAGGAAACATTTCTTGCAACAACTTCGTCAAACCTTCCATGTATGCTTTTAAACCATTCTTCAAACCATCCATCCTAGCTTCCAT
Organism: Pinus taeda; assembly: GCA_000404065.3. Classification (NCBI taxonomy): domain Eukaryota; kingdom Viridiplantae; phylum Streptophyta; class Pinopsida; order Pinales; family Pinaceae; genus Pinus; species Pinus taeda. The sequence continues at coordinate 41,058 of APFE031260950.1, forward strand.
GTTTGCTTTTAAATCATCCTTCAAACCTTTCATGTTTCCTTTCATTTTTGTCTCTAAACCACCCATATTAGCTTCGAGTTCATTTTTGGTTACTCTTTGCGAGAATGAAATTTGTTGGACTTGGTCTTGTAATTTTGATATATCATGTTGCAATTCTTCATCTTCTTCATGCATCATAGTAGAGCTTTATGGTTTCTTACTAGGTGTATCTTTTTTGTTTTTTTGTTTTGAGGAATTTTGGAATTAAACAAAGATATATATGCTTCACTATGCCCCCCAAATCACTTTAAACTGATTCTTTAAACAAAAGTTATGCAATTTGTTTTTTTGAAATACACGCCTTTTTCCTTGTTTTTTGGAGCTAGATATTGAAACTATTGTCTCTTTGTAATTTCAACTCTCCAAAATCTAAAATTCGTTCCTGTGCTAGTCCCCTAAGTATTCTTTATAATGCCACAAGTCAGACCAAAATTGGATTATTCAAGATAAAGTTATTCCCAATATCCCACGATGACCTTATTATGGACTGGTTACGTAGAGAGAACTTGTATGGAGTGTAATGTGTTACTTTTTCAAGCTTCGGCCCTGGAAATGATACAAGAAAAACTAAATTTCGTGCGATTTTGGTTTCTTTTACGAAATTCAAAGTTGATGCTCAGAGAGAAAGTTATGATTATTTTCCCTAGCTCACATGTTCGAGATTGAATTTTGGAACCTGCAAAAGCCCTAACTTCTTCAGACCATATCTCAGAAATTGTAGCAAATCAAGATCTGAAATTCCTATAGGAAGTTCACCAAGGTTATGTGGTTGCAAATTTATCTTTTGAAACTTTGTAGAAATGATATTATAGTGAAAATTCCAAGATGACCTATTTGAAGCAGTGAAACCCTAGAATCCAAAGCTCTGATACCAAATGTTATGCAACCAGCTCACAAAAAAGAAGAAAAGATAGATCAATGACTTAAAAATCATCCTCTTCAAGGAGGAAACCTTCTTTACATCACATAAATAAACAATTCTTGGATGATGCAAATGACAAGACCTCCTTTCTATATATAGGAGTCTAAGGGGTAACAATATAATCAGAGCCTACCTAAAATTATTAATGTAAGGGCACAACAATAACAATAGTGGGCTTATATGGGACACAATAATAACAATATGGGGGCTACATTAACAATAACAATAAGGGGACTACACTATTATTATAGGGACCTAAAAACATATGCTTGCAAGAGAGGACTTGGTGGAGAGCTGATGCAGGAAGGACAAGTGGTATGCCATGAGTCAAGGAAGTTGAATGAGCATGAGCGAAACTATGTGACTCATGATCTTGATTTGGTAGTTATAATTCACGCCTTGAAGATGTGGGGGAATTATTTTGTTGGCAGGAGGTTTGTCTTGATGAGTGATCATCATGGACTGAGGTACTTATTTGAGCAACCTAATCTAAATGCCAAACAAGCTATATGGTTGGATACTCTCAGTGAGTTTGACTTCAAGATTAGATACTTCAAGGGAAAAGAGAACAAGGTTGTAGATTCTCTCAATAGGAGAGTGTAGGTGAATCATTTTGCATCAGTAAGTTCTTATGGGACAAATTTGTAGGAGCATATCTTACAAGAAGGATAACATGATGAAATGTACCAACAACTAAAGTAGCGACTATAGAAGTAGGGTGAAGGTGATAGGGATGAGGAGTATCATCTCATGGTAGACGGCTTGGTCAGATTCAGGAACACGATTTATGTTTCAGACAAAGGTGATCTCAAGAAGCTTATCTTGAGGGAGTTTCATGTCAAGTTGTATTCAAGTCACCCAAGATATCAGAAGACTCTGATAGCAGTTACAAAGTTCCATCATTGGCCGAACTTGAATAAAGAGGTGGTTGAGTTTGTTGTTAGATGTTTGGACTATTAGTAGGTGAAAGTTGAGTGTAAGCACCCAGCTAGTTTATCAGAGCCCGTTCTGATTCCAGAATGGAAACGGGAGGTCATTTTCATGGACTTCATTATAGGTTTTCCGAGCACATAAAAGCAGCAGGATTCCATCATGGTTATGGTTGACAGATTAAGTAAGGTAACTCACTTCATTTCATTTAAGTATACTAATTTAAATGTTGAGGTAGCTCAAATGTTTATTAGAGAGATGGTGAGATTTCATGGTGCTCCTAAGAAGATTATCTCACACAGAGATGCCGAGTTCACTTCCAAGTTTTGGAAGGATTTGTTTGCAGGCTTGAGGACAAAGTTAGCTTTCAGTACAACTTATCATTCGTAGATAGATGGACAGATAGAGAGAGTTAATAGGATTCTTGAGGACATGTTGAGGATGTATGTCATGCATCAACAGAGGAAGTGGGAGGAGTATCTTCCATTGATAGAGTTTTCATATAATAATGGGTATGAGGATTTCTTGAGGATGAGTCCATTTGAGGATCTTTATGGGCTAAGTTGTAATAATCTTATAAGTTGGAGTGATCCAGTGAACATGGTATTAATCAAACCGAGTATGTTTCCCGAGATGGAGCACGAGATGTAGGTTATCAATAGGAACGTAAATGCAGCACAGGACAAACATGAGAGTTATGCAGATCATCATAGAGAATTCAAGGAGTTTCAAGTTGGGGAGCATGTGTAACTTCACATCAAGCCCACGAGGAGCTCCCTGAGGATTGGATCATGTGTCAAGTTAGCACCTCAATATTGCGGGCCTTGTGTAATCCTTTAGAGGATTGGACCATGTTGGCATTATGGCTAATGTGTTGTCCTTGATGGAAACCTACTTGATAAAGATGTCAACATGATGGTAGAAAATGAATATACATGTTAGTACATATGTGACAAAGAGATTGGAAAAAGGAATATGAGTTCATATATAGAGAAATGATAAAGGTAAAGTGTAGGAAAATATACACGAGTCTTGTGAAAAAAGAACGCATACAAACACAGGTATGGTGAATCAAAGTCATGTACAATTTCTTCACCATAGTATTCTCAATACCAAGGGTCTTTACCATGGTATTGGCCCATAGTAATGAGTGCGACAATGAATATTTGATCCCGTCAAAGAATACCATTGGAATTACTAAGGGATTGGCCTAAGGTATTTTCTAAGGCCTATGCTATATAAGGAGATGGATATCAAAGTGATAAGTGTGCAAGTTATGGGTTATTAATGAATGGTTTGATATAAAACATGTGTGCACCAAGGAGCATGAAGGAGGTTCAGATTTAATAGCTCTGAAAGCATTGTAGTGACTAATAAACATGCTTGCTTGATCCTTTATGATTATGACTAACAATGATAAATCCATGATGGTAATGATACTCTGACATGAAAATGTGATAGTAAGGGTTGTGAAATATGTTTTGTGGTTAGAGAGAAGGAATGATTTAGTAATTGCATATTTGTACATAGGTTTTCTTCATAAAGGTCGCGTACATATGTTAATCGACTTTAGGGGGGTCACGTATATATTCTACAAAAGTTTAGAATCTGTACACAGGTGTGAAGTATTAAAAGTGCATACATATGTTGGTGTTATTTATAAGGCTCGTGTAAAATTGCTAGGGTTTTGAAGCATGAACTGTTAATGATGGTTGATAAGTTTAGTTATGTTTGTTGTTGTATTTCAATGATGTCTGTCTCATAATGATATGTGTTTGACAATACTGGTTGGGTTGAATTGATTATGGAATGAAATGTTAACTAAGTGATGATGTCATTGTATAATGATATGTATTTGGTTCTGTGATATTTGATGGGTTTAATATGTGATACAGTGATTATTGCAGTGTGACAGTGATTTAGATTCAGGTATCAATATTTTTGAGATCTATATGTGGGTATTCTTCAGGAGAAGTGCGTACATATGCATGTATAATTAAGAACAATACTGTATACAATCTAATGTATGCTTGATCAGGGTTTGCAGTGGAAAAAATTGGTTTCTGTGAGGGGTAACAATATTTGTCTCGGTATATAAATGAGTGGTTATGCATTGGCATGATCTGTTCTAATCTAATTTGATCTAGTTACATTTGTTACATCAATTGATTTGATGATTTGATTGGTTAAGTACTTGAGTAATTGATTTCAGAATAATTGAAAGTGGATCCAATTTGAAACATTTTGAAAAGTGATCCATAAAGAGTTGAGGACAACAGTCTTTAGAAAGGGGGTTGTAGCTCCCTTCCAATAGAAGCTGGAAAATGAGAGAAGGATGTAGCCTTCTACAAGCAGGAGCATGCGTACTGGTTAAAGTTTGCACCAGTACAATATTGTAAGAAGATATATTTTTCTTTTAATAAGACAATGACGACAACAGCGACGATTTTCTCCCACATTGGGTTTCCGCCTGAATTCCCAGTGTTCATGTGTTTTGATGTGTTTCTTATGTGTTGTTGATCTATATGCTGTTTATTATTCATAGTTTATGCTTAATACATGTTTAATGAAGTAATGATGCACTAGTTAAATATTAACAGATGATAAAGTATATATAAAGTTGTTTGATTGTATATACACAATTTGCTTTCATCATAGTTATGTACATACATAGGTTCACTGAATAACAGTCATGTATATAAATTGGAATAATAAAATTAAAGTTGAAGTAAGTTTTAAAATACTGATTCACCCTCCCCCCTCCCGTCACTGTTTTCCCTAAAAATTGGAATCATAGTAGGTCCTTTAGAACAATCTTGATCATTTGAAGGAAGATTCATTAAGATGAGAAATCAAGAGGGAATAACATCTATCAGGGCACCATTGTTTAATGGATCTATTGACAATTCTGGACCTGCCAACATGTAAGGGGATCTCCTCGGTAAGAAGTCCCAATTAGATCTCAGACCGTTTGTTGTAGGAGTCCTAGCAGTGGGTCATATAGTAATGCTTTGACTACAATTTCACACAAAGGTAGGTGAGATGTCCCTGTTGGTAGCAAGGGTGTGACAATTGCAGTAATTCAAGGAAGGTGCATGAGACATTCTAACAAACTAAGGGTGAGGTGAGTGCGCCCCTTGGAAAAATGTAATAGGACGTGGCTTGGAAGGGAAAAGACGAGCGAAGATGCATCACAAGCTGAAAAGCAAGTTAGCGAGCAATCCAAAGTGATGGTTAAACCAATAACACATTTCAGAAAGATTCATAGATACTTATACAAAATAATCCATACATGCATGTGTGAGAAAACAAATACATATATCATTTAGAGTAAACTAGATAACATAGAATACAATACAACATATGCATAAAACGTGTTGGCTATGTTATATTAAGAAGTGTAAGTTCCAACCATACAATACATCCTTGTATAACCACTAGTTTCGACAAGAGAACATTACAACCACAATCGCTTGCTCCTCTAAAGAGATACTAGCTCTGAACAGTGGAGAAGCCAAGGCTTGTTACAATACTATCCAAGCTCTCTCCAAGATAATCTTATCGAAAGCTTGGCCGACCAAAAACATTTACAATGAGTTATGAGGTTATATTTATAAAAAAGGGTGGGGTGACCCTTGACATTCCCCTTTGTGACAGTTAATCTACCCTCATGACTCTTCATCTACTCTATGATTGTTACATCCAACTATCGACACTTGAACTTCCACTTGACAAGACATTACATTACAATGCACATGTGCCCATGTTAGATTAAATGGCTTGAGAAAACCATGAAAGACATCACTGAAACTCGGTATGGTGTGATGAGACTAACTCTTTGACATGCTTTTGATGGTGATGGTGGTGAGATGATGTCAATCTTGGTTGCCTTTGATGGTGTGCATGCGCTCTATGGTGACATCTTGCTGAAGCAAACTCTTGCCTTCGTTGCATCCTAGTGCATTGGTGTGGCTCCTCCATCCAACTCGTCTGTTAACATGTGCATGGCCTTCTTAGGTGCAGTCGAATCGGCAACACACTGATGCATAGTGTTCTTGCTGATCTTCCAGTGTGTGCTGGTGGTCATGCACATCAACTATCAATTGCATGTTTAGCTCCAATCGAACTTGCTTTGTGTTTTTGCCTTGGTGAGTGTTCCAAAGGGTTAGATCACATGCATGTGCACAATGATATGCATGCTACTGAATTCCCTTGCATGTGATCAACAACACTGCTCACCATGTCTACTCCATGCTAGTTGCTGGGATGGATCTATAACTTGTATGGGCACAGTTTCATCCATTTGTGCATGTTGTGCCTCTTGCTGTACCTGTTCCTACTGCACTTCATTCTCTTTTCTATGTAGCTCCTATTCTTCCTTGAGTTGCTGCTTCAACACATGCAACCCCTTCTCTACTCTCATGTTATCGTCTTGTCACTTCGTCACCTAATAGCCTCAATCTCCAAAGTTGCTTTCATCACAAGTGGATTTTCTCAACCTTGCAACCTTGTTCCGCCTCTGTGTTGTCAACAACCCTCCTCTTGCATTCGCCGCATGTGGGTGTGCTACCTTCTACTGCTGCTGATGGTGCTGCTCATTGTGATGCTGATCACGATGATGTTCTTTCCATCTTATCTTAATGTCCTTCTCTATGAACAACTTGATGTCCTCATAGGTAGGCAAGCTCATAGACACTTCCTTGGCTGCAACCCACGTTGTGCTCTCAACGATGTCCTTTGACTCTACTCTTCCATTGTACTTCTGCTGCTGAGAGGCACATGAACACCTGTGATACATGTGGACATGGCAACACTCATGGCAATCATTTTGTCAGTTGAAAACCAAAACGAACTTGAGAACTGACTTGCAACATACTTGTGTGACTGATCATGAAGGTTGCGTAATTTCTGCCGGGAGGTCGGGAGACTGATTGCCAAAACTGAGAAAGGCATAGTCTGGGCTATCAGGAGGTTCACTGACTACTGGAACTACACCATGCATAATCCATCCTAGCCTGATGAGGAATGAAACTGCGCAATGTGCAATTTCAGTCAACAGTTACATGCAACAGCAAACTTCATTGCACAGTTTCTGGGGCTAGCGGGGCAGTGCCTCCAAGAATTGTGCAATGCAAGCCTAGAGGTCAGTGCCTGGCTAGACTAGCACAATTTTTGGAGGGAAGGCAGAGCCTTCGCTTCCGGAAATTCGTAGTGCTAGCCGGGAAAGGCACAGTCTGGGCCAAGGGAGCTCAGTCCGACCGACAGGCTACTGCAAACATGAGAAGTCTGAATGCATAGTGAGATGAGTGCAAACAAGAGTGAATGATCATTCATGCAAACAACAAGTGTAGGATTCAGAAAATGGGAAAGCATGCATGTGTATGAAGCGAGTCCCCGCAATGACGATTGTCTGTGCAAAATAGTGTCATTCATGCGATAGTAGTGATATGCAAACAAAAATTGAAACGGTGCTAGTACAAGCTACTATGCATGCAAATGACAACAAGAGCTCATTGAAATCAAGCAGACATCACTCACACAACGCGAAACACAAAAAGCGACAGAAACACGACGTAAGTCATGAAAAGTGGGCTTACCCAAACATAGTTGCGCTGAGTGTGCTGACGACTTCTAGATGTAATGTGGGATATCAGAGCTGCAAGATCGATGTGAGGAATGATCTTTGCGGCGTCTGGTTGATGGGTTTTGATAAAATCGAGGTTGTGAGGCGCATGCCACAAATCTAGGGAAAGCAACAGTTGGTGGGAGGTTTCTGAAATGATCCTTGCATGTAACCTCCAGTTGCTAAAAATGGATCCTTGAATCAAGGGATGACTTTGGGAGGAGAAGCCCATGCATGCAAATTAGTTTTCTCGGTCTTGGAGGGAACTGGTCAACTCAATTGCACATGCAAAAGTATAGTTAGTTGGGAGGAAATAATGCGCATTTCTGGGAGGGAGATAGGTTGGCTACCTAGAGGGATTGTGCAATTTCTAGGTAGAGAAAATCACTGTTGCCGAGAATTGCGCAATTTTTGGGTTGAGCAGCCCTGTTGGGAGGAATTGCGCATTTTTCTCAGTGAACAGTGACGAGAAGATTTGTGCAATTCTGGAGCCCAACAGGCTGCCAAATAGAATTGCGTAATTTCTAGAGGGAAGGTTAGTTTCCATCCAAAATTGTGCAATTTCTTAATGGAGCTGCTTAGCCTACAGTTGGATCAAGTGTAGTGAAACAACTTCTGAGGGGGATACATCACGCTCTCATGGATAGGCTGTCATTCTACAAGAAAAACAATGGAGATTGTGTACTTGAGAAGACAGAACATGCTACTGTGAAAGGTTGGTAGGGAGGCTCTAAAACAAAGCTAAGGAAAAAATTTGGAGGGTGGTTGTAGCTGCTACAACACTTGGCAACACACTAATAGAACTCCAGATCTTTGAATGGACCTTGTTCATGAAAAGAAAGTCTAACACCTCCGGAAGTATTGTTCAGTTCTTAGTTCGTCTTGGTTTCCACATTGCTTGATTGTAAGATGTAGCATCTCCCAAGCCCTTGGTCATTCAACACACATTCCAAGCCAAGCCAACACAGTTGTTTCGATTGGGGTTGAGGAGTATATGATGCATAAGTAATATAGTCGTTAGAGTCTTAGTTTCATATATGGTGTTGCTTCGCTGCTAGCAGGCTTGGACAGTACCCGGTGGAGTCACAAAGGAACACAAGCATGGCTCCCCTACTAGCAAGCCCAGTCAGTACCTCGTTGGAGTTGCTTGCATCACCTTTCTATGCAGGAAGCCTTTCTCTTCTTTCGCCTTATTCATTTTTCATTTTTTCAAACTTTTTTCACTTTTCATTTTTTCATTTTTCATCTTCATAACTGTGCATATAACTTATTCATTTTAGAGGAGGAAGATGGATCCCGAATTATTGAGAGAAAAAGAGGTTCTTTCTTCAGAGAAGTAGTTTATTTATACCTATGACGTGCTTGTTAAGGTTTTCTGCCTCACCTTACTCTACTTGACTGAGATGACAATGATTAACCCAAAAACAACTGACTAGAGTAGGTGATACTAGTTAGCATGCAAGCATTGTATTTTCACCAAGGTTCACTTTGAACAATACATATTTTCCATTAATGTATCATGGACTGAAGACAACAAGTTCTTACATAAGAGAGAGGACAAAAGATAACCAAATTTTAATAGTTGTACAAGTCCTCTTGTACTTTCATCAGCTTGTCTAAAGAGTCGCACACGGTCCATGTGAAACTAACCTACGGACAATAACGAGCGAACAAACCAAAAAGAAAAGCATGAAGCAAAAGAAAATGCAGAAGAAAAACGAGTAAGCAAACAAACAAGAAAGAAAACAAACACACAAAAAAAGAAGCAAACATTCATGCAAGCAAACAACTCAAAATCAAACACTACTCCTACTCCGAAGCTAATAGTGCATGGGTCATCTCACGTGAAGTGATACTTCCAATGCAGCCACCAATGCATTGGTTGACCCATGTTGGTGAAGGCATGGTTTGCGAACATCATAGTTGTGCAAAAAAGCAAGCATGAAAGATATAATGATGAATACAGAAACCTTCTGAGCTTACTAGCGACCACAGAACAAAGATAAGTGAAAGTGCATGACATGCACTTCGTGGAGCTGCCATGGTGCTGTGCTACACTATGTGCAGATGTTGAGTGTATGCATTCTCTTAATTGTGATATGCAAGAAAACGTGACAAAGGTAGACCACTTACGTTGTGCATGTGTGCTTGTTGTGTAAGATTCCTCCAATGCATGAGTGAAAGGATCATGTAGTTCGACTGGAGGAAGCAAAATATGGGTGTTTGGTTGATCTTCAATGCGAAGCAAAGAGTGATGAGGAGCCTTGAGTGTTTCAACAATTTCCTAACTGAAAGTGAAATCAACCTCAGCACAGTAAGAGCTTGACATAACAATTAGCTCGGGCTGAAGTGCCTCGACAGTCTGTGGGGTTTTGACTTCGTTGATAGATATATCATCGTAGACCAATGTCTTAGACAGATTAACAATGATTGAATCAACATCATGATCAGATGATGAAGTAGAGAGATCATGACAACCAAGATCAAAAAATTCAGGATGTTTGTCGGCATCCTCATGATTTGATGAATCAAGCAGAGGGGTAGATGAGAAGCAAAGATGTTCACCCTCTGTGTTTTTAGAAATGACGGATGATAGATTAGACGGATTTTCGGAGGAAGATGTGCCCTCTCCGCATTGTGATGAAAAACTAACATTTGACGTGTCCTGTGAATGATCGGAAGTAGAAACATCTGAAAATGGGTTTTCATAAGGAAAATCAGTAGTGGCAGAATCACAAGGGATGTCAGGATAAAGCGGATGAGGCGCAGATGGAAGGGAGTCATCCTTCACAATGGGTTCTTCTTTAGATTCTAGCACACACTCATCATGAATGATGGCATAGGTTGGCTGCATAACACCAACTCTGTCAACAACTGGATCCTTGTTCACAACAGGTGAGGAGTTCAGAATGGAAGAACACAAGGCAGTACAATCAGGAGGATCAACAGAACGTGGGGATGGAGGTTGAGGGGATGAATCCACATGACAACCAACAGGCTAGAAAGCCAAATCTGCATAGATATCAAGGGCATGTGGGGTGGGAGGATGTGACATTTCAAAATATGTGTGTGCATGATCGCCCACATCACTTCGCGGTGGTGGAGTTGTTTGATGAGGTGAAGGTGGATAGTCACTTGTGACAACAACTGTGCCTACCTATGATTGCACAACTCCACCACCAAAGTATGCTGAGTGGGGTTTAGATATGTGAAGAAGATACTCAATATTCCATAAAGAAATTTCCAATCAATTTCATCTTTGGGAAATCGGTATGCAAGATTACAAAAGTGTGTGTAAAATTGATCAACGGATTCATCGGTGCTTTTCGTAATTTCAGTATTTCTTGATCAAGTTCTTTATGGTTAAATTTATTGAAAGCACGGTCTATCTTTGCGACCAGATGAGCAAGAGAATGAATAGATTTTTTGGGCAGCGTCGCACACTAGTGCATGGGGTGCCCTCGAAGCGTGTAGAAGAACAATGCGCAAGTCATGTACTCTTCAAAGATTCCATGTCTTTTGCATGACCCTACAATGCCGACCGCATGCCTAACCAAGGCTACATGGCCTCCACCATCAAATGTTTTATGTGACGAGTTATCCGAGAGCTTTTCCGATATAATAAAGTTGTTTCCATAAGACATACACTCCAGAAGAGCAATTTTGTAGTTAGTCATGATAGATATGTAGAGATTCAAAACAGATGTGAGGACTCAGCTTGTCATCTATCCCTCCTTCTAGTGCCAAAATGTTGACGATGTTGGACCCGCCAACATGTAAGGGGATCTCCCCAGTAAGAAGTCCCAATTAGACCTCAGACCATTTGGTGTAGCATTCCTAGCAGTGGGTCATATGGTAATGCCTTGACCATGATTTCACACAGAGGCAAGTAAGATGTCCCTATTGGTAGCAAGGGTGTGAAAACTATAGTAAGTCAAGAAAGGTGCATGAGAGGTTCTAACACATTAAGTGTGAGGTGAGTGAGCCCCTTGGAAACCTGTAATAGTACACGACATTTCACCAGCAAACTGCATTGCACAGTTTCTGGGGCTAGCGGAACACTGCCTCCAAGAATTACACAATGCAAGCCTAGAGGTCAATGTCTGGCTAGACTTGTGAAATTTTTGGAGGGAAGGAAGAGCCTTCACTTTTGGAAATGCGTAGTGCTAGTTGGGCAAGGCACGGTCTGGGCCAAGGTAGCTTAGTCTAACTGATGGGTGACTGAAACAATGAGAAGTCTGAATGCATGGTGAAATGAGTGCAAACAAGAGTGAATGATTATTCATGCAAACAACAAGTGCAGGATTCGGAAAACGGGAAAGCATGCATGTATGCGAAGCAAGTCGTCAACAACTGTCCGTGCAAAACATTGTCATGAATGCGACAACAGTGAGCTGCAAACGAAAACTGAAACAATGCTAGTACAATCTAGTATGCATGAAAATGACAACAAGCACTCACTAAAATGAAGAAGACAACACTCAAACAAAGAGAAACACAAAAATGGACAGAAACATGATGCAAGTCATGAAAAGCGGGCTTACCCCAAAACAGTTGAGATGGGTGTGTCGACGACTCCTGGATGCAATGTGGGATGTCAGTGTTGTAAGATCGATGTGAGGAATGAGCTCTGTGGTGTTCGGTTAATGAGTTTTGATAAAATTGAGGTTCTGACGCGCATGCCACAAATCGATGGAAAGTGACACTTGGGGGGAGGTTTCTGAAATGATCCTTGCATGTAACCTCCAACTGCTAAAAATGGATCCCTAAATCGAGGGATGACTTTGCATGTTGTCTTGGGAGGAGAAACCCATGCATACAAATCGGTTTTGCTCGGTCCCGAAGGGAACCGGTCAACTCAACTATACATGCAACAATCTACTCAGCTGGGAGGAAAAAATACGCATTTCTGGGAGGAAGTTGGATTGGTTGCCCAGAAGGATTGTGCAATTTCTGGGTAGAGCAGCTGACTATTGGCCAGAATTGCGTAATTGCTAGGCTGAGCAACCATGTTGGGAGGAATTGTGCAATTTTCTCAGTGAACAGTGACAAGCAGATTTGCACAATTCTAGAGCCCAGCAGACTGCCAGACATAATTATGTAATTTCTAGAGGGAAGGCTGGTTTCCCTCTAGAATTGCGTAATTTATTGAGGGAGTTGCTCAGCCTGTAGATGGACCAAGTCCAGTGAAACAACCTGTGAGACGGATGCATGAAGCTCTCATGGATAGGTTGTCTTTCTACAAGAAAAACACTAGATCTTGTGTACTTGACAAGACAAGGCATGCTGCTGTGAAAGATTGGTAGGGAGGCTCCAAAACGAAGCTTAGGAATTTTTTTTTAGGGTAGTTGTAGCCGCTACATCAGGATCCAACTTGGTTTTTTGGAAAGTCAGGACAAGAGCTTATTTGCAGTCACTTGGAGCTGATGTTTGGGGAATCATTGAAGGATGCTATCAGTATCCATCCTCCATTCCCATAGATGAAGCATAAAAGAAAAAATATGAGACCATGTCAAAGGTTGTCCACGCTATGTTGGGAAGTTTGGAAGAATCATAATTTGTAAAGGTCATGTAGCTAAATACTGCAAAGTCCATATGGGATAAGATCATTAAAATATATGAAGGTGACACTAATGTAAAGAATGTCAAAATTCAAACATTTCGAATTCAATATGAACCCTCAGAATGCATAGTGATGAAAGTATTATACGTTTCTTTCTTAGGGTAGATGAGACATCTGATTCAATGACAAATCGTGATTAAGTAAAAGAATCAATGCTTGTTGAGAAAATCCTAAGAGCTCTAACCCGAAAATTCGATTCAAAATTCTCTGCCATTGAAGAAATGCAGGATTTGAAGAACCTTATTGATGAACAACTTCATGGGATATTAATAGCTTATGAAATGAGAAAAGGGGGCCCTTCAGATATCTGAGAAGAAACATTCAAAGCTACTTCTAAAGGAAAAGAAAAGCGGAAGCTTAGAGAATCAAGTTATGTATTGGATGAAGAAGAGGTGAACTTTGTAAAGAAACTCCAAGTAGGAACAAGCAAATTTAGAGGTAAGCTTAATTTCAAATGTTTTTCTTGTGGAAGAGTTGTTCACTATACTACTAAATGCCCTTATAAAGAAAACCATGAGAAAGGGAAATACTCTGCAAAAGTAAATTTTAGAGGAAGGTTTGAAAACAAGAAAAGTTTCTACACACACAAAGATAGTGATGGTCTTTCAAATGGTGAAGAAGGTGAGTCTGATAAAAAATATTAATTACTTCTGGCATTTGAAGATAAATATATTGATGAGTCGGATGATGTTTTTATGGATGCCCTAGAAGAAAAATATAATCTCATTGAAGAAATAGCTGAGCTTAAAATCTATCTAGAAGAAGCTAAATTAGCATAACAATCACTGAGGAAACACATTCTAAAAAAGGAGAGGCATAATGAAAAGTTAGAACTAGAAATAGTAAGTTTGAGAAAGGAACTTAAGAAAACAAAAGGTCTAAACCTTATATTTACTAAAGGATTCGAGACCTTATAAGAAATCATCAAAGTACAATGCTCTCCTCTAATAAAAACAGGTCTTGGATACAATGGAGAATCATTAAAGATTATAAAATCTTCTAAGACATATATAGGAAGCTATCTCAATGCAGTAAAGGGAGGTACTCAACAAAATTTTAGCTCTCAGGAAAGGAATGAGGAATCAAATATTTGTTAGGTAAATCATCCTTACCACAATCAAAAGAGAAATTACACAAAAAGGTACTATACTCCTAGGAACTTCTACTTCAATTGTCAAATTTTAGTCATTAGGTTCCTTAATGTGCCGCTTATAAAACTATCATGACTAGATAAGTGAGAAAACAAAAGAAGGAGAGTTGGATTAAAGAAATATTCTTACTATACTTTCTCACCTTTCCAAGATGAAACCGAATGTTCCTTTTGCAATAAATTTGGGCATAGAGAAACTAAATGCAGAAGTAGAATGAGACCAATAATATTTAGAATGAACAAAAGGCAACAAAATCCAAGGCATGGAAAAAGAAAACCATAGAATCTGAAAATTGTGGTTTAGCTTTGTATGTAGGAGATCAAGAAAATTTGTGGCACATTGAAAGTGGATTCTCAAAGCATATGAAAGGTGTTAAAGATAAGTTTATGTCCTTCAATGAATTAAAGAAAGAAAAGAACATAACCTTTGGAAATAACTCACCTGCTGCTATCAAAGGAAGAACCATTTTGCTAAAGGATAAGGTTAAAGTTGGAAATGTTTTGTGTGTTGATGGATTAAGACGTAACTTGTTGAGTGTTAGTCAAATGTGTGATCAAGGGCATGAGGTTGTTTTCAGATCAAAGAATTGTGTAGTATGAAATCTCGATATAGGTAAGATCATAATAAAGGGAACAAGAAATCTAGGGAATGTCTATGTCTTGGAAGGAGGCCAAGAGCATTGTTACTTAAGAAAATAAGAATAAAGTTGGCTTTGGCACAAAATATTGGGACACATAAGCTTCACTCAATTACACAAGTCAAGTAGAATGGGAGTAGTACGTGACTTGCCTAACATCTCTTTGTCATAAAACAACATATCCAAATCATGTCAATTCGATAAGCAAACCAGAGTCCATTTTAACGCTAAAGAAGGTACTTCAAGTAAGCCACTTTAACTTATTCATATTGATTTGTGTGGTCCTATGAGAAAGAAGTCTCCTCGAGGTGAACAATACTTCATATTATTCATTGATGATTTTACTAGAATGTGTTGAATTGGCTTATTGAAACATAAAGATGAAGCATTTGATAAATTTATAGTCTTCAAACCTCTAGTAGAAAATGAGTTAGACTTTAAAATCAAATGCCTTAATTTGATAGAGGAGAGTTTATATCATATGAGTTTTCCGTCTTTTGTGAACAACATGGTATCTGGAGATAATTTTCTATAGCTAAAACTAAAAAAAATGGAGTGGAAGAAAGAGCGAATCGAACAATCCAAAAAATGGCACGTGCCATGCTTTTTGAGTCCAGAACACCTCATATGTTCTAGGGAGAAGAAACACATACAACCATAAATATCCTCAACAAAGCTCATATTCGGGTAAACAATGATAAAACTCATTATGAACTATGGTTTGGTAAGCCTCCAACTGTAAAAAATTTCAGAGTTTTTGGAAGAAAATGTTACGTAAATAATAATGATGATAAACTTGGAAAGTTTGAATCTAGAGCCGATGAAGGAATTCTCCTTGGATAGTCCTCTAGAAGCAAAGGATATAAATGCTATAATAAAAGGCTTCAAAATATTGTTGAATGCATTGATGTTGTAATTGTTGAAGCATCCATAGGTACCAAAAGGGAAGCACCAACAGATGATGAACTTGTTCCTACAACAAGCCAAAAGGATGTAGGAGAGGGAATTAATGAAGCACCAGAAGAAGGAATTAAAAGCACAAAATAATAAAAAAATCAGAAAAATCATCTGGAATCTCAAATTCTAGGTGAAAAGGAAGCTAGAGTACGAACTAGAAGAACTCATGTTGAAACTTCCAGTTATCTAGGCTTACTATCCGCAATTGAACCTAAAAATATAAATTAAGAAAGTAAATATGAATGTTGGATTAAGGCAATGAATGAATAAATTGATCAAATAGAAAAGAACCAAACATGAGAATCAATATGAATACCTCATGATAAACATGTTATTGGGAAAAAATGGGTATTCAAAAACAAACTAAATGAAAATGGAGAGGTAATTAGAAACAAAGTAAGACTTGTATGCAAAGGCTATGCTAAAAAGAAAGGAATAGACTCTAAAGAAACATTTGCATCTGTAGCCAGACTTGAAGCCATAAGAATGTTCCTTGCATTTTCAAGCTTTCATAACTTTGAAGTATATCAAATGGATGTTAAATCTGCATTTCTAAATGGGGTCCTAGAAGAAGAAGTTTATATTGAACAACTTGAAGGGTTCATCTAGGCAATGATAAAAACTATCTGCAAACTTAAAAATTCTCTATATGGGCTAAAACAACCCCACATGCATGGTATTATCATCTCGATAGGTATCACAACAATAAGGCTTCACCAAGGGGTCTGCAGATAGCAATCTATATATAAAGATGGATAAAGATAAACTTTTGATAGTTTTTATCTATGTATATGACATCATATTTGGATGCAATGAATAATATATGAGTAAAGGATTTGCTTCAGTTATGCAGCAAGAATTTGAAATGTCCTTACTTGGTGAACTAACATACTTTCTTTGTCTTCAAGTTCAACAAGAAAAGCATGGTACCTCAAGTAGATTTTGAAAAAATATGGAATGGAAGACTAAAAACCTCTATGCACACCAATGGTAACATGATGTAATCTTAGTTCACATGATGATTCTCCTTCAGTAAACCAACCATAATATAGATCTATGATTGGGAGCTTACTCTACCTTACAGGCACAAGATAATATATTATGCATGCAGTTGGGATTGTTAGACAATTTCAAGAAAACCCTAAAGAAACTCATCTCCATGCAATCAAGAGAATATTCAAGTATTTACAAGGAACTCAATATTTTGGTCTATGGTATCCCAAAGATGCAGATTTTTGCACTTCATGCTTACATAGATGTAGCTTGGGAAGGTAATATAGATGATCAAAAGAGTACTAGTGGAGGAGCGTTTTATTTGGAACCTCGCTTGATATCATGGTTCAGAAAAAAATAAAAATAAAGCTTCATTGCTTTATCTACTGTTGAGGCAAAATATGTTGCTATTGCATCTTGTTGTACTCAACTTCTATGGATGATGCAAACATTACTAGACATTCAAATCACTGGTCCTCAACCTATACCTATTCTTTGTGATAATAATAGTTCTGTAAGTATTTCTAAAAACCTTGTCATGCACTCAAAAACCAAGCATATTCCAGTCAAATATCACTTTCTGAGAAAATAAGTGCTTGAATATAAGGTCAAACTAAAATATGTTCCTTCAAAGAACAAGTTGCAGATATATTTACAAAGCCACTTCCACGTGATCCCTTTGAATATTTGAGACAAAAACTAGGAGTGGTCTCTACCTCATCACTTTATTAATAATTCTGACAGATGTTTCATGTTCAGGGGAAGCTGAGATTAAAAATTATTGCAGTTTACTTTTTGTACGAAAACCCCATGAAGGACAACCACGTATATACGCGAGTTTGGTTCTAGATAGTAGCGTATGTTTCTCTATGAAGAAGAAACTATGGGACAAACTCAAGGAGAGGTTATGGTATATTTCAGCCAGTGATTCTTTGGCCCTCTTCTTCTGATGTTGACTAGTTATAATCTGTTTTTTCTCAAATGAAATTTAGAAATGATATTGGCTTCTGATGGTTGTTACATCACATTGCTACTTTGATAGCTCTACTGATTGATGAATTTCCTTTGATGACTTTACTGGTAAATGAGTTGGATATGATCAGTCCTGACAGTGAATAGATGATACAAGTTCAAGGGGGGCATTTGTTATATTTCTAATAAGTTCATTGTTGGAATTATGATTTCTTTAGAATTCCTTGTTGCATAATGGTGTTCATATTACTTCTCTCAAATGCTCATAGTACAAATTCTTATATGGTGAATGATGGTTGTTGATGACTATCATGGTCTTGCTACCTCACTATTGAGGTATTTGGTTTTGGTTTGGTTATAAATGTCACAATTATCTCTTGATGCAAAGGTCATGTAAAGACCAATGATGTAAAGTTGTAATATTCAGTCATGTTTGAACTATTGGAGTCAAGTCAATTATGTATGTAATCACATTATTTTGGGCACTCAATGTAATGTTGAGTCAAATATGTAACCCGACTATGTTGGATGATTGATGTAAGCATGAGTCCTTGGTGATAGGAAATGCCATATTTGCTTGAATCATAACATCATCTAATTCTTTGTATTTTCAGCATATGCTCAGGGGGAACATGGTCATTGCTTAGCAACATAAAATCTATAGTGCTCATATCTACAAATGGAGAAAGAATTCTTCATTAAGCACTGGTCAACCCTTTGCCCTTGATGTCAAAGGGGGAGAGAAGCTTGGTGTTTGGAGAATGCTTGGTGACTTAGGAGAGAAGATTGGTGTGTCTACATATGTGTTTGCATGTATCTACATGTGGTGGTAACCAAACACCAAAGTGGTTGCCATCAATTCCAAAGTGGGTAGATTGTTGACATTATGACTAATGTTTTATCCTTGATGGAAATTGTTGGTGTGGAGCCTATTTATATTCTTTATTCAGAGGTATTGCCGTGTTGGACCCTAGTTCGTAACAGTGCAGTATCGCTGACTGTCGTTTAATCATCGTCAGAGGGGGGCGATAGTGATTTTAAGAGCCCCCTCTGGCAGGGGTTCGGGAGTAGCACCCCCGAAGCTAAAAATAGATGTAAAATTGCCTTGTAAAATATTGTCCCCTCACTATATATGATGGAATTGTATTGCAACTAAGTAGATGTGTATTCTGAGTGAGAAAGAGAGAGGAGACTGTGTAAGAGCGAAGAGGAAATTACAACGGATCAATTGTAGGTTGTATCTCTTTATTTTGTTGGATAATATAAAAGGAAGGACTAGTTGCTTCTCAGTGGACATAACCCAAATTGGGTGAACCACGTATATATGTGTCTCTCTCTTGTTTTATGTTTTTTCTATGTTTATATTTCTGCAATATTTCACGTGTTCTATAGCTCTGTAATATATAATTTTATAAGAATTGGTATTAGAGACGAAGGTCTATTTGGCTGATAAACTCTAGGAGAGAAGGGTTCCTGGTTCGAGTGGGAGAAATGACGGAAGATAGTAGGTTTAGGGTCAAAAAATTTAACGGCCAAAAATACCAGCTGTGAAAGATGTAGATGGAAGATTATCTGTATCAGAAATATTTTTACCTACCATTGAGCGGAAATACAAAGAAGTCGACAAGTATGACAAACACAGAATTGTATGTTATTTATAGAAAGGCACTTGGAACAATACGGTTGTACCTAGTAGCGTCGGTAACCTTTAATATTTCAAAGGAAATGACAACAGAGGGTTTAATTTCGGCATTGGCCAAATTATATGAAAAACCCTTGGCCTAAAATAAAGTATTTATTTTGAAGCGTTTATTTAATATGAAGATGCGAGAAGGTGGATCAGTTGTTGATCATTTAATAAATTTAATACGGTTACCAGTCAGTTAAGTTCTGTAGGGATAACTTTTGATGATGAAGTTAGGGCTCTATTATTTCTGTGCTCATTGCCAGAAAGTTGGAATAATTTAGTTATGGCCATTAGTAACTCTGTCTCTAGATCTAGTACTTTAAAGTTTGATGATGTCGTCAGTGCAATCCTTAGCGAGGAAATGTGATGGAAAAGCTCCGGTGAGACATCAGGTAATGCTTTGATTGTAGAGACTAGGGGAAGAAAAATGGAAAGAGGAAAGAGCCTAGGATATTGCAGCAAGTCAAGGAAAGGCAGATCCAAGTCCAGATTAGGGGCAGTGTGCTGGAAATGTGAGAAGAAAGGATACCTGAAGAAAGACTGCAATTTAGCTCGGAAGGGAAAAGAAGGAGACACGTGGCAAGAAAACAATCATGAAGTGAATGTGACAGGTGATGTGTTGCAAGATGCTTTGATTCTTTCTTTAGAAAATGTTATTGATGCCTGGGTGGTAGATTCAAGGGTCTCATTCCATGCCACACCTGATAGGAAACATTTTCATGATTACGTTCAAGGAGATTTTGGACAGGTTCATTTGGGTGATGATAAACCCTGTAATCATTGGAATGGGTAAAGTTTTCATAAAATAATATAATGGAAACCAATGGATATTGAAGGAGGTAATGCATGTTCCAGATCTGAAAAAAAATATAATTTCAACAGGGCTCGGAGGTGAAGGCTGTGTAACTACTTTTACAGATAAAACCTAGAAGGTCAGTAAAGGAGCCCTGGTAATAGAAAAAGGAGAAAATGTTGGTACATTGTTTTTATGCAATGATATTTCTAATTATGTTAATGCTTTAACCTCTATAGGAGTAGAAACAACATTGTGGCATCATAGGTTCAAGCACATGAGTGAGAAGGGGATGCAGATTCTTCACTCAAGAAATTTGTTGCCAGGTTTGAAGCATGGTTATTTGGAATTTTGTGAGAATTGTGTTTATGGACAACAAAAGAGAGTCAGATTCCTTAGAGTTGGGAAAGAAAAGAAGAACAAAATATTAGAATGTGTGCATACAAATGTATGGGGACCTGCTCAGGTATCATCTCTCAGTGACTCTCTCTATTATGTTACTTTTATTGGTGATGCAACCAGAAAAACCTAGATTTATTGAATTCGAAATAAATCTGATGTATTTGATACTTTAAAGAAATGGAAAGCTTTGGTTGAGAATGAGACAAGAAAAAAGTTGAAGTGTCTCATATCAAACAATGGAGGTGAATGTTTCAACAAAGAGTTTGATAAGTATTGTTCAGAGCATGGAATTTGCAAAGAGAAGACAGTTCCAAGAATGCCACAAGAAAATGGTGTGTCAGAAAGGATGAACAGGATAATCATGGAGCATGCAAGGTGCATGATATTGCATGTAGGATTGCCTTTACAATTTTGGGCAGATGTTGTAGATAATTTTGTTTATCTAATAAACAGAGGGCCTTCAAGTTACTTTGATGGAGGTATTCAAGAGGAGGCATGGACAGGTAAAAAGGTAAACTACTCATTTTTAAAGAATTTTGGTTGTGAAGTCTTTGTCCACATTAATAAAGAAAATAGAACAAAGCTTGAGGAAAAATCAAAGAAATATACCTTTATTGGATATGGTGTTAATTCTTTTGGTTATCGCTTATATGATTATGAAAAACACAAAATCATTAGGAGAAGAGATGTCATATTCAATGAAAAGGTTTTGTATAAGGATCTGATGCAGGAAACGCAATAGGAAAAAGGAAATAGAGAATACATAGTGCTTGATGAGATCACATAAAAAGTAAAGGTGCCTGAAAATCAGAATGATCAACAGCTAGAACAACAACAACAACCACAAAAACAACATGCACCTCAAACACCTGAAATTGGTGTTAGAAGATCTACTAGGATGAGTAGACCCCCTGAACGATACTCTCCTTCATTATATTATGTATTGTTGACAGAGTCTGGTGAACCAAAATGTTATGAAGAAGCAGTGTAGGTAGAAACGAGTAAGAAGTGGGAGCTCGCCATGAAAGAAGAGATGGACTCCTTGGTACATAACCGGACTTGGGACTTAGTTAGGTTTTCTGCAGGTAAAACAACATTGTCGAATAAATGGGTTTACAGTTTGAAGGAAGAAGATGGAGGTAGAAAAACGTATAAAGCTACACTTGTGGTGAAGGCGTTTGCACAGAAAAAGGGTATAGACTTTGATGAGATATTTTCTCCTGTTGTTAAAATGACTTCAATTAGAACTATTTTAAGTCTAGTAGCAGCAGAAGATTTTCATATTGAAAAGTTAAATGTAAATATGACCTTTATCCATGGGGATTTGGACGAAGAGATCTATATGCAGCAACCACAAGGATATGAGGTCAAAGGGAAGGAGAAACTAGTGTGCAGGTTGAAGAAGAGCTTGTATGGCTTAAAACAGGCTCCAATGTAGTGGTCTCTAAAATTTGATAGGTTTATGTCTGAATAAGGTTATATTAGATGTCACTCTAATCGTTGTGTTTATCTCAAAAGGAAAAATGATGGCAGCTATATTATATTGTTATTATATGTAGATGTCATGCTTGTTGCAGTTTCTAACATGCAAAAAATAAATGTGCTCAAAGGAAAATTGGAAAATTCATTTGCAATGAAGGATTTGGGTGCTGAAAAAAAAAATCCTTGGTATGAGAATAACTAGAGATAGGAAAAATCACAAATTAACATTGTCTTAGAGTGAGAACATACAGATGGTGTTGGAAAGATTTAATATGTAGAATGGAAAACTAGTTACTACACATTTGGCTAGCCATTTCAAACTAAGTAAGGAGATGTGTCCCAAGACTCAGGAAGAGATAGATTATATGTCTAAAGTTCCATATGCATCAATAGTTAGAAGCTTAATGTGTTCAATGGTATGCACAAGGCCTGATATTGCACATGCAGTGGGAGTTGTAAGTAGGTACATAAATAATCCAGGAAAATAACCTTGGATGGCAGTGAAGTGGATTCTCAGGTATTTGAGAGGTACCACAAATCGAGCATTATGCTTTTGGTGGTTCAAACATTGTTCTACAGGGATATGTTGATGCAGATATGGCAGGTGATAGAGATAACATCAGGAGAACCACAGGGTATGTGCTTATTGTAGGTGGAAACACTGTTAGTTGGGTTTCAAAATTGTAGAGTGTTGTTGCACTCTCAATGACAGAAGAAGAGTATGTTGCTGCTATAGAGGCTAGTAAAGAAATGATTTGGTTGCAAAGGTTTCTGGATGAATTGGGTAAGAAGCAGGAGTTGGGCATGTTATACAGTGACATCAAGAGTGCCATTCATCTTGCAAAGAACTCAACATTTCATTCTAAGACTAAACATATACAACTCAAGTACCATTTCATACAGTCAATGTTGGAAGATGGACAATTGAAGCTGGAAAAGATACACACTAGCCATAATCCTGGATATATGTTAACAAAAGTTGTAACCAGGGAGAAATTGAGATTATGCTTAGTTTCAATTGGTCTTTAAGTATGATGATGAAGATGAGAAACAACCAAGTCCAAAGTGGAGTCATTGTCCAACAAACGTAGTAGCGGTGGAGTTACTATCATTTGTCTCCAAGTGGGAGATTGTTGGGTGTGGAGCTTGATTATCTTCTTTATTTAGAGGTATCATCGTGTTGGACCCCAGTTTGTAACGAGGTGACAATGTTGTCGTCGTTTAATCATTGTTAGGGGGGTTCAGGGGGGGCGACAATGATTTTATGAGCCCCCTTGGCAGGGATTCGGGGGCAACACCCCCAAAGCTAAAAATAGATGTAAAATTGCCTTGTAAAATATTGTACTTTTGTAGTCAATCTGAGTAGTTCATTAGGCAAAATGATCTGACGGTAGAAGTTATGTTTAATTTAGAGTTTTTTCCCTAGAAGGAAACCCCTCATAATATATGAGGGAATTGTATTGCGGCTATGTAGATGTGTATTCTGCTCGAGAAAGAGAGAGGATATTGTGTGAGAGCGAAGAGGAAATTAAAGTGGATCAGTTGTAGCTTGTATCTCTTTATTTTGTTGGATAACATAAGAGGAAGGATTAGTTCTTTCTCTATGGACGTAGCCCAAATTGGGTGAACTACGTATATCTATGTCTCTCTCTTGTTTTATGTGTTTTTTGTGTTTATATTTTTGCAATATTTCATCTGTTCCATTGCTCTGTAATATATAATTTTCTAACAAAAACATACTTGATAAATATGTCAACATGATGGTAGCAGACGAGTATATAGGCTAGTACATATAGGACAAAGAGATTGCACAAAGGAATATCAATTCAGAGACAGAGGAATGATAAAGGTAAAATGTAGGAAAATAAAACATTGGTCTTGTGAACAAAGGCCACGTACATACATGTGTATGGTGAAGCAAAGTCACATACAATTTTCGCACCATAGTATTGTCAATACCAGGGGTATTTACCATGGTATTGGCCCATAGCAATAAGCGTGACAATGAATATTTGATCCCGTCAAAGAATACCATCAACATTACTAAGGGAGTTTCCTAAGGTATTGGCTAAGACCTAAGTTATATAAGGAGATGTAGATCATAGTGCTAAGTTTGCAAGTTATGGGTTATTAATGAATGGTTTCATATGAAACAGGTGTGCACCAAGGAGAATGAAGGAGGTTCAGATTTAATAAATCTGAAAGAATTGTAGTGACTAATAAACATGCTTACTTGATCCTTTATGATTGTGACTAACAATGATAAATTTGTGATGGTAATGATACTCTAACATGAACATGTGATAATAAGGGTTGCGAAATATGCTTTGTCGTTGCGACAAAGTAATGATTCAATAATCACAAATTTGTACGTAGGTTTTCTTTAGAAAGATCGCGTACATACACAGATCTACTTTAGGGGGGGGTCGCATATAAATTTTGCAAAAGTTTAGAATATGTACACAAGTGTGAACTATTAAAAGCACGTACATACATTGGTGCTCTTTATAAGAGTCACATACAATTTCTAGGGTTTTGAAGCATGAAATGTTAATGATGGTTGATTAGTTCATTTATGTTTTCTATTGTTTGTCAATTATGTCTCTCTCATAATGATCTATGTTTGAAAGTACTCGTTGGGTTGAACTGATTGTGGAATGAAATATTAACTAATTGATGATGTCATTGTATAATGATCTATATTTGGTAATGTGATCTGTGATGGGTTTAGTATGTTATACAATGATTATTTCAGTGTATAACTTATTCATATTCAGGTACCAATATTTTTGAGATCTATATGCGGGTATTCTTCAGGAGAAGCGCGTACAGAGGCACGTATGATTAAGAACGGTAGCACATACAATATAATGTATCCTTGATTAGGATTTGTAGTGGCAATAGTTGCTTTCTGTGAGGGGTAACAAAGTTTGGCTTAATATAGTGATGAGTGGATATGCATTGGCATGATATTTTTTTTGATCTAGTTTGATATCTTTGCATTGGTTACATCAGTTGATTTGATGATTCAGTTGGTTCAGTACTTGAGTAATTGATTTCAGAATAGTTGAAAGTGGATCGAGTTTGAAATATTATGAAAAGTGATCCATTAAGAGGTAAGGATATCAATCTTTAGAAAGGGGGTTGTAGATCCCTTCTAGTAGGAGTTGGAAAATGAGAGAAGGTTGTAGCCTTCTATAGGTAGGAGCCTACACACTAGTTAAATTCTACATTGGTACAAGATTGTAAGAATATAATATATATATATATATATAAATATAATATATATATATATATATATATATAGAAGACAAAGACGACAACAATGGTGGTTTTCTCCCACATTGGGTTTCC
The DNA here is from genome assembly GCA_000404065.3 of Pinus taeda. NCBI lineage: Eukaryota > Viridiplantae > Streptophyta > Pinopsida > Pinales > Pinaceae > Pinus > Pinus taeda. The sequence goes on from APFE031260950.1 coordinate 66,623, forward strand.
ACCTAAAATCCTAGTGTTCATGTGTTTCTTATGTGTTGTTTATGCATCAACTCTTTACTACTCATAGTTTATGCTTAATACATGTTTAATGAAGTAATGATGCATTGGTTAAATATTAACATATGATAAACCATATGTAAAGTTGGTTGATTGGATATATGCAATTTGCTTTCATCATAGTTGCATACATACATAGGTTCACTGAATAATAGTCGTGTATGTAAATTAGAATAAGAAAAGTAAAGTTGAAGTAAGTTTTAAAATTCTGATTCCCCCCCCCCGCCCAAGCATTTTTCCTAACAGACCAATGTCCTATAGAGTTTCACTATCACCAACAATGAAAGTCCATGATGTTTTCCATGTTTCATTGCTTAAAATATATGTCCAGGATGTTGATCATGTGATTGATTGGTCTGTATTGCAGGTGGAACCAGAGGGGGAATTTCAGCCAAAACCTCAATGAATTTTGCAATGGAAACAACTCATGCTATAGAATCGAGCAATCAAGAAAGTTAAAGTGCAGTGTTAACACTTTCGACCCAAGGAAGCTACATGGGAGATGGTTGATCAGATGCAAGCTTTGTATCCTTATTTATTTGTTGGTTGAGCATATGACTTTGATTTATGTGTTTTGTTTTATGTTTATGCATATGTGTATCATATATACTGCAATGGGTTGTGTTATAAATATCCAATAAGCAGTATATTGTAAATACTACATTAAGTTGTGTTATAAAGATCTAATAAGAAGTATGGCGTTCATGGTTTTAGTGGTTTGGTATGATTTAAATGCTACATCGAGTTGTATTATAAAGCTTTACAGGTAGCATGTTTTGTTGGTTATAGTTGACATTGAACACTGAGGATGATATTCCCCTAAGGGGATGGTTTTGTAACAACCCCTGGTTGATTTTCTATGTAAATAAAATAAGACTAAGGTTATGGGACACTTATTCCAAGCTGAATATTGGGAATTTTTTTTTAGTAAGAATCACTTATGATTAACTAATGGCTATGGAAATTGGCAAAGGCATTGGAAAAGGAAAAGAGGCAATAATTGACATTTATTTATGAAATTAAAGGAAAATAGGAGAATAGGAAGGTGAAAATGCAAAAATTTTCATGCAAGGGAAATTAGAGGAAAAATGAAAGAAAATGAAGAAAATAGAGGCATCAATGATAAAAAGGCTTTAGAGAATCAATTCACAACTTTTTTCAGTTGAGTTTTTATTAGTTCAATTTTGGCTCTCTCATTCATTATCTCATACTCCTGCACACTTAGATTATTCTTGGAGAATTCTTGGAGCACTTTGGCATTCACTTTGATTTGGAGAAAGAATGCAAAGGAAAGAAAGGAGCAAAAGGAAACGGTTGGATCAATGACTACAATTGGATTGCTTTGCAGGTAATAGGTTGCATGTTTGATTTCCTTGTTGGCTTTTGGATGCATGGTATATGCATGTTGTTCCTTGGTTATGTGTTTCCATTGGCATGGATATTGTCCTAGATTGACAAAGATATAAACCTTGCCTTGCCATTTCTGGATATCCATGGTGTTGTGGGTTTTTCCAATTGTTTTTTTTATTGGTGCTTAGGTTCCCTATGGATGTAGGTTGGAACAAACACTGTGGAAGTCCTGAAACATATTAGGTTGAGTTACTAGTTCCTAGAGCCATTGGTTGGGACAAACGCTTTGGAGCCCTTGGTGGGTTGAGTTACTAGTCCCTGGAGCCATGGTTGAAACAAATACTCTAGAGCCCTGGAAGGTTGTGGGTTTAGTTACTAGTTCCTAGAACCCTGGGCAACTTGGGTAGAGACTGATCTGGTTGATGTTTGTGATTTTTGGACCATAGGTGGAATCTAAGTGGTTGAGATTTGAGGTGGTTTGGCCTTTGGAAGCCCTGGTTGGTTTTGTGTTGGTTTATTCTATGAGATCCCACATTCATTCTTGGAATATGGTGCGAGGGTGATTGGCTGAAAGAGATATTTGGATAAGCCCAATCTATGGTTAGGTGGTACGTTGAAGTCCTTGACTTGGTTGGAATTTTCATATATTAATAAGATTTATTTTCCTATTGTGATCTATGAGTATTTGTATTGATTATGATGGTGATGTTATGGTTTATTTTCCATGGTTTCTATGTTGGTTATTTGTTGGTTATATGTTGGTTACATGATGTATGCTATCTATGGCTCCTGTCATGTTTTAACAAATTATTGAATGGTTGATGAATGCATGGAATAACAAGTGTTATTGCAGCTAGCTAGAGAGGGCTTAGAGCCTTCTTAGTGATTCTCAGATGAAGTCTATCAGTTTATGATCAGGGACGCATTCATGACCTATAACTTACATGTTTGTCATATGTTTGATGAAATGTCTATTATGGATTAGGTGTGTCTAGGTCAAGTTCTTGCTTCAAGTTTGAATGTTTAGCATTGTCGTCATGTTAATTATGATTTTGGAGAGTTATAGGTATTTCTGGGTAGTGTTATAGAGGCCACCTGAAAAAGTGGCTCATATCTCAGAATTGTTGGAACTAAACTAGAGGATTTAGGTTATAACCACATGGAAGCAGGCTTGTGCATGTGGTTGGGACCTCATAAATACGCTCTTGTCTTGTTGTGTGTGTGGTTAGGATGTTAGGATAGAAAAATGGGTTCTAGCTTAGGGATTGATCACCTATGATGATTGTTCATCCCTTGAGTGATCCATAGTCCCTGTAGGATGTTAGTATGTGTTCAGTTTGTAGGACCCAATTCCTTAACTGGAACTTGGAGGTCGATCATATGATAGTCACACTTGTCTCATGTTTACCCTAGTGAGCTTGTGAAGTTGGGTAAATGTGGGAGGTGGCGTTTACAATTAAAATGTCAATATATATTTGTAAACTTATGAAGTACACTACACTATATGTTCTAGTTGATTAAATTTTCAATTTTCAATGTTTGAACGAGAACTCTATTATGTTAAAAGGGAATAAATTTCAAAAGATGAAAAAAAAAGGCTTTAAGGAGTGCAATAAAATCCTACTCATTAGATGAATTCTAAGTGAGGCACACACATATTTTACCAATTCTATGAAAAGCAATGAAATGGTTTACACTATGAAAACTCTCAAATCTTATTCTATGAAAAGTAAAGACTTTATATTTTATGAAATCTTGAAACGCTATTCTAAGGAAACTAAAGGCATTTTTATTCTATAGAGATAATCAACTTCTAATATCTAGAAATCAAAGGAAGACATTATGTTATGAAAGGAAATGATATTTTATTGTATGAAAACATTTTAAATTATATTTGAGGAAAGTAAAGGAAATTTGTATTCTATGAAAGCAAGAATAAACTATTCTTATGAAAAACAAAGTCCATTTTTAAGAAAATAAAACCAAACTCTAAATGACACTGTCTATGAAAATAGAGCATTGTGAAAGTAACTGAGATCGATTATGGAACTGATGTGTGTATACAAACTTCATAATGCATTCATTCCTACAATGTGATGCAAAGATTCCTAATCTATCTAAAAATATAAAACTAAAGATGAATGTGAAAGCAAGATGAAGAGATGAATGTGAAAGTAGGAAATGAATACAACAACAAAAGATAAATATTTTTGGTTGCTTTTGAATTTTATCCAAGTGCTTGATGTCTCGAAAGAAATTTAAATGAAAAAGTAAAATCCTTCAAAGTGTATGACCAAAATCAAAGCATAAAACATAGTATGGAAACTAATGAAATTGAAATAGAAAAAGGTTAAATCACACTCATACGTAACAAGGGGCCCTCCTGCTGAAGCATGACATATAAACTACTCAAGAACTTGGTGATAAAGTATAAATTATTCTTATTAAGACACAATCATATCAGTGAACAACTTATATTAATAAAACAATTTGGGGATTTAAAGAAATAACAAGTTCTAAATTATATTTTCACTCATCAGTGAAGAATATATAATATTTATACAATAACAACCCCGAGAAGCTAAATGTTATAAAATAGATTAATGAATTGAAAACATAGTCTTCTGATTCTATTGAAACTCTAATTTGTAGATTTGCTATCAAGGAAGAGAATTATAGAATTGTTTATCATTATACCTATCATCATTCCTTTGATATTTTTTCATTCTTTCTTGCTATATATTTGTCACACTTGCTTGATATTTTGATCTCGTGCCAAGTAATCTAAAGGACTTTTTCATGCCATCTCACATTTTACCAAAGATTTGACTTTGCCATTGCGATTGATTTGTGAATTTCTTCTTGTGCAAGATAGGTAGAAAACCATATGGGCATGATTTCGAAAATATCCATGTGGTTAGACTGATATGTCCTCCATGGGGTTTACCTAAACCTTGGATTTAGCTACAAAATATTGTCAAGGTTGTAGAATATGTTAAATTTTGTAACTCATGCAAATTAAGTCAAATTTATAAAGAAAAACATATAGAATTTAGAAGGCACTAGACTTTTACCTTATTGTATCAAATGTAGATCTTGATGACTAATTATTCATAGAACATAAGTGAGATGAGTGAGTTAAAAGGAAATATGAGTGGAAATGTTAGTAATAAGTTATAAAAAAGGATTTCATTTCTTCGGTTCAACAGTAGTAGCACCATTCTACAATAAAATTAGGCACATGGATTTTGTTTATAAAACCCTCAATATGTATTTGTGTTGTTCAATGCTCACCCAACTTGCACGTGCAAACCACCAACATGTGATCAAAGGCAATAAGTAGAAATTTTTACCAATCAACTTTAGATTTGTTTTCTAAGCAAATGAAAATGAATCTTGGAAACTGAAAACATTGGTTTTCTGTAAAATAAGCCCATTTAGGTGACTCCAACGTAGATTTTCTAAATTCATTATGGTTTGGGAGAAAAATTCATTTTTCTAGAGAACGGTTTTGTAGATTGCATGGGAAAATGCTTTGATCATTCAACACCTAGTCAGTAAAGGATATGGTCAAATATCGGAATGGATGCAACATATCAAGGAAACTAAAGAGTTAGAATTCAAGTTGCAAGTGGACCTTTAATTATCATCCATCCTCTCTAAGTAGCAGCATTTTTTTGAATTTGTTATTTTGGAAATCCATTATAAATTGACTCGCTCATCAAGCAAGGGGGAGAGGAAATATTTGGATAATTCTTAGTTGATGTATACACTTCTATTATAATAGTAATCTCGCTATCTATTATTTACTTTATAAATGAGAATATTACATTGGATGAAGTAGAAGGGTATTATGTATTTTCTAAATCTCATGCTCACTTGGAGGGCCCCCTTGTGTTGTACGATACTATAGCACAATTTCTTTATATTCCTCTGTTTTTACTCTATTTTTATGTTGTTATTTTCATTAGATTAGTTACTCATCACCTTCTCATAGTCAAGTTCTTGAAAACATAAATAAAAATACAAGAATATCTATTGTTTTTCGTGCATTTGCATGTTTTGATAGCTCACATTCAGCAAAATTCATTTCATTCATCATCCGTCATAAGTTACATACATAGTTTCATGTATCAATCATCTCAAAATATAGTCATTTCCTTCTCAGTTTGAAAAATTTAGTTTACTTGCAATTTAAATTGTTTCCATATAATACATTGCAATTTCAATTAGATTTTACAGAACAATTTACATTTCAATCATAGATTAAAAATTCCCTATTTTCATAGATTAAAAGAGTTACTCCCGTACATCTCTATTTTCCTAGAATATATTTATATTAATCCACTTTCCCATAATATATCTCAATTGCTTTCATAGATTAAAAATATTTCCTTGCCTTCTTAGAATACACTTCAATTTCTTTTATAGTGTACATCTTAATTGTTTTCATAGATTAAGAATATTCATGATTTTCATAGAATAACTTTATATGCTTTCTAGGAATAAGAGTTTCCTACTTTGTTAATTTAGTTTCAATTTTCTTCTTTAGAATAGATTATTTCGTTCTTATATATTTCAACGTTTTTATAGCTTAAATTACTTCTCTAAAATAGATCATTACATTCTTTCTTAGAATAACTCGTTGTTCTCATAAGAGTAGGTTTTTAAAGTAAATTTGAAGGTTGAATTCCTAGCACATATAATGTAGTGTACTTCACAAGTGTATGAACCTAGATTGACATTTTAATGTAAGTAGTTTAAAGAATAATTAAATTACCCAACAAATGTGATCAAAAACAAACATCATCACATTGTGAAAATAATAGACAATGTTATATGTAATGAATAATAAACTTCATCATAATGTGATGCACAACAAATTATTTTAGAATGTGATGAACATCAAATATCATCACAATTGGAGGATAAAAGATGTCATAGTGCAACTACAAAAAACACATTCACAACCATGGTTAATCATGTTTTACCAAGTCAACAATGATCTTTCCTTATTTGAGTGAGGTCAAACACAGTCAATTATGTTTATTTGTTGTTGAGCATAGTCAATTGTAAACAACAAAGTTAACCATGGTCAACATGATCAAAATGGACAATCATGTTCAACCAAGGTCAAATATGGCCAAACCAAAATAAATAATGGTCAACATGAGAAACATGGTTGACTCTGGTTAATTGTGGTCAACCATGGTTAACATGGATAAGATAGCCAACCATGGTCAACATGGGCATCATGGTCAACCATAATCGAACATAGTCAATCATAACAATAACGTCAATCATGTTCAACAATGGTCTACATGCACAACATTGTTGACTATGGTTAACCACGGTCAACATGGGCATCATGGTTAGCAAGTATTTTATAGCTAAACACTAACAACCCTAGTATGTCAGGTTTAGGCATAGTTAACAATATATTAACCATAGTCAACCAGGGCCAGATAAACTCAACCATGGTCAAACATGGTCAAGTAAGCTTAACCATGGTAAAACATAGACACCAAGTCTAACTAGAGCCTATCTTATTCAATCATATCAAAACAAGATCAACCATGGTAAACTATGTTCATTCATGCTCAACCATATTCAACCATGGACAACATGGTCAACGATGCTCAATAAGCTCAAACCATGGTCAACCATAGTCAACATAGACAACCATGGATCACATGGACTACCATGTTCATGGTAAACTAGAAGTTTACCATGACCGACCATAGTCAACCATGTTCAAACGTGGTTAAGCAAGCTTAACCATGGTCAAATATGGTCACCAATTTTAGCCTAACCTTGTTCAACCAACATTATGAAAACCATGGTCAACCATGTTTAACCAAGCCAACCATGAACTTCCAATGTTTAACCTTATTTTTTAACCAAGGTCAAACACAATCAATTATGTTTATATGCGGTTGACCATAGTCAATTGTAAACAACAAAGTCCAACCATGGCTAAAAAGGTCAAGATGGCCAACCATGTTCAACCAAGGTCACACATGGCCAAACTATGGTTAACAATTTTATACTTCGTCAACATGGTTGACTATGATTAACTATGGTCGACCATTTTCAGCATGGTCAATATGGCCAACCATGGTCAACATGAGCATCATGGTTAGCGATGGTTGACCACAACCATCTATAAGTAGATTATAACAACCTAGTCTACCATGTTTAGCCATAGTCAACCATATGTTAACCATAGTCAATCATGGTCGAATAAGCTCAATAATGGTCAAACAAGATCAACCATGGTCAAACATGGTCATGAAGTTCAATCATAGTCCACCTTGTTCAAACATTTTTAAAAAATTTCAACCATAGTCAACCATGTTCAACCATGGTTAACCATAGTCAACCATGGTCAACACATTGACAAGTATGATCAGAATGGATAAGCATGGACAACATGGACTACCATGTCCATGATTAACCACACCTTGAGTGTGATTGACCATAGTAAACCATTTTCAAACATGGTTAAGAAAGCGTAACCATGGTCACACATGGTGACCAAGTTTCACCATCATCGACCTTATTCAATAATGTTACATTAATGTAGCATAAATACATTGTTACATTAATGGTTGACCATGGTCAATCTTGTCAACCTTGGACAACCATTAATGCAGCATTAACATTAATGTAGCATCAACCATGGTCAAGCATGGTTAGCAAGAATTAATGGAACATAAATACATTGTTAGATTAATGGTTGACCATTATGCATCATTAATGTAACAATAAATTTATGTTACATTAATGTTGACTATTATTTCATTAATAATAACATCGATTGGCATATGAAAGGTGAAAAATGACACCAGTCACTATTATTATTAATATAAACATGTTCAATATTAATGTGATATAAATAAATTGTTACATTAATGTTCAAGAAAGGTCAATCTCAATCAACCATGGTCATCTAAGGTCAACCATAGTCAACCTTATCAACCATGGTCAATCATTTTGTTGGCGCCCATTTTTGTCACCACTTCTCTACTTTGTTCACTCACATTTTTACCCTTTTTACCTATATCGTACCTCTTTTCACCTACTATATCATATCATTTATGGCCAAAACCTTGCCATCACATGACTAGAGGTAAAAGAATTTTACTTAACATTATTCAGTGTTTTTGGTTGAATTTAGATAGATTATAGAATCATGCTTATTAGGACATCCCTTACTATCTATTTTTGGGCTCATAGTTACGAAGACTATTGCCAAGTGAATGGTAGGCTAAATACCAAGTTGGAGTATGAGGTGGTGGATGCTTTATCATCTAAGTGCCACTACTATTATGTACTTAAAACTTCATTTCTAGTCATGCACTCAAGCCAATAGTCAACAAGTGGAAACTCCTTTTGATGGAAGTGTAAGCGGTTTGTGAGATCTCCTTGCACCTC
>APFE031260950.1:80466-145604 GCA_000404065.3 Pinus taeda
TACTCCAATTTGACCTTTTGTTCAAGTACTTGGTCTCTAAGAAAATGGTATTTGATGGGAATGTGCTCCATTTTGGAGTGCATGGTAGGATTTTTAGAGATACTTATGGCACTACATAGAATAGGTATAGGTTGATTACAAGTGAATTGAATGTCTTGCAAAGTTTGGATCATCCATAGAAGTTGGGTACAACAAGATGCAGTAGCAACATATTATTCTTCGGCAGTTGATAAAGTGATAAAACTTAGTTTCTTACTGAACCAAGAAACTAAGCGATGTCCCAAATAGAATGTGCCTCCACTAGTACTTTTGTGGTCATCAACATTACATGCCCAATCTACATCTATGTAAGCATGAAGTGCAAAGTCTGCATTTTTGGGGTAACATAGTCCAAAAATCTCGAGTGCTTTGCAGATACTTGAATATCCTCTTAACTTATTTGAGATGAGTTTCCTTGGGATTTGCTTAGAATTGTCCAACTATACCAACAACATGTATAATGTATGGACTTGTATCGATAAGATAATGCAATCTGCTAATCATAGAACTGTATTTAGGTTTATTAACTATAGGAGATTCATCATTTTGACTGAGATTGCATCCTATTTCCATTAGAGTGAACACTGGTTTATATTCTTCCGTCCCATACTTCTTCGTAATTTTATTGAGATTCTTGGTTTGAGATAGAAAAATACCATCTTTAGTTTGATGAACTTGAATACTAAGAAAGTATGTTAGCTCACCAAGTAAAGATATTTCAAATTCCTGTTGCATAGCTGAAGCAAACCCTTAGCTCATAGATTCAATATTGCTTCCTAATATGATGCCATCAACGTAGACCACTACTATTAAAAGTTTGTATTTGTCAAGTTTGATATATAAATTGTTGTTTGTATATCCTTTCTTAAATCCTTTGCTGTTGAAGATACCTATCAAGATGATAATACCAGGCACGAGGAGCCTACTTTAACCCATATAATGTCTTCTTAAGTTTACAAGAAATATTTTCATCATTGCCAAGTATGTATCCTTTAGGTCATTCAATATAAACTTCTTCTTTTAGGTCTCCATTTAAAAATGCATATTTAACATCCATTTGATATACTTGAAAGTTACAAAAGCTAGAAAAGGCAAGAAACATTCTTATGGCTTCAAGTCAAGATATAGGTGCAAATGTTTTTTCAAATTCTATCCTTTCTTGTTGAGCACACCCTTTGCAAACAAGTCTTGCTTTGTTTCAAATTACTTCTCCATTTTCATTTAGTTTGTTCTTGAACACCTACTTTGTCCCAATTAAATTTTTATCATGAGGCTTTGGTACAAGTTCCCATGTATGTTTCTTTTCTATTTGATCAAGTTCTTCATGCATTGTCTTAATCCAACATTCATTTTTTCTTGCCTGATTCACATTTTGAGGTTCAGTTGTGTATAGTAAGGCTAACTGACTAGATATTCCCACAAAAGTTCTTCTAGTTTGTATTCTTGCTTCATTACCACCTAGAATTTGAGATTCAGGATGATTTTTCTGAACATACCTTGATGGAGTCTTTTCTGTCATAACTATATGTTCATTTCCTTCTTCTAATGTTTCTCTTTCCTCTTCTCCTACAACTTCTTTGATTTGAATAGGGAGGGGTTCATCATTTGCTTATGCTTCCTTTTGGTACCTATGGATACTTCATCAATCACAAAGTCTATACTTTCAACAAATTTTGAAGCCTTTTATTGTAACATTTATATCCTTTGCTTCTAGATGAGTATCCAAGGAGGATTCCTTCATCAGCTCTAGATTCAAAATTTCCAAGATTATAATCATTTTTCTTTATAAAACATTTGCTTCCAAAAATTCTAAAGTGTTTGACAATTGCAAGGTTATGAAACCAGAGTTCATATGGATATTTATCACTATTTACTCGAACATGGGCTTTATTAAGTATATCCATTGTTGTATGTATTTCTTCTCCCTAAAAGGTGTGAGGTGTCCTTGACTCATCAAGCATGGTACATGTTATTTGTTGAACTATTATGTTCATTCTTTCTGCCACTCATTTTGTTGAGGAAGTTTAGCTATGGAAAATTGTCTTTTGATGCCATGCTATTCACAAAAATTGAAAAATTCCTCTAATATAAACTCTCATCCTCTCAGATCTAAGAAATTTGATTTTTAGATCCAATTCATTTCTACCAAAGCTTTGAATATTTTAAACTTTTCAAATGCCTCATCTTTATACTTTAGTAAACCAACCCAACACATTCTTGTAAAGTCATAGATAAATAATATGAAGTATTGTTCATCATAAGAAGACTTCTTTCTCATAGGTCCACATAAATTAGTGTGAACAAGTTCAAGGGGTTTATTAGAAATACCTTATTTAGCTTTAAACGAAACTTTAGATTGCTTACCAAATTGACATGATTTGAAAATGTTATTCTCAGGTGGAGAAATGTTGGGCAAGTAACAAACTGCTCTCATCCTGTTTGATTTGTATAACTGAGTAAAGCTAAGGTGCCCCAACCTTTTGTGCCAAAGCCATCTTTCTTCATATTTTCTTAAACAAAATGCTCTTTATCGCCTTCTAGGATATAGAAATTACCTAGAATTCTAGTTCCCTTGATTATGATCTTACTTGTATCCAAAACTTATTACCACACAATTCTTTGATCTAAAAATAACTTCATTCCCTTGATCGCACTTTTGACTAACACTTAACAAGTTATGTCTTATCCCATCAGACTTGACCTTTTTCTTTAAAAACGTAGATCCTTTCCCTTTAATAACAATAGGTGATTTATTACCAAAGGTTATATTCTTTTCTTTCTTAATTTCATTAAAAGAAACAAACTTATCTCTGTAACCTGCCATATGCTTTGAACAACCGCTATCAATGTACCATAGATTCTCTTGATCTCCTGCATATAATTATAGACCACATTTTTCAGAAGAAGTAATTTTATTTTTCCATACCTTGGGAGGCTCTATCTTCTGCTCATGTTGAAAATATGAATTCATCCTGCTTCTGGATTCAGTTTCTTCATGACCAAATTTATTGCAAATAGAACATTAAACTTCATTCTGAAGAGGAGAGAAAGCATTATAAGAAGACTTCTTTGTTATGTTTCCATTATGTTGTTGTCTTACTTTGCTAGTCATAATCATTTTATAAGCAACACAATGAACTGCTTTGAGACCGAAGTTGTGACAAGTGAAGAATTGACGATTGAAGTAAGAGTACCTCGAAGTATAATACCTTTTTGAATAACTTTCCATTTTTCATGGAAAGATTCTTTTTTCTTGAGAATGGTTTGACCCTTTATTCTTTTGTTGAGTCTTGTCATTCTAATGATTGCTTCCTTTTCCTACATTGACATAGATTTTTGTACCTATTTAAAAATATTTCATAGGTTCTGATGTTTCACCTTCTTGTTTTGAATTGTATCCAAGACCTGTCTTCATTAGAGGAGAATAATGAGCTTTAATGATCTCTTCTAAAGTTTCAGATCCTTTAAAAAATCTAAGATTTAAAGATTTCATTTTCCAAGTTTCTTTTTTAGACCGACATTTTCAAGTTCTAAAGTTTCACAGTGCTTCTCCCTTTCTTGGACTTGTTTCTTCAAATTTTATTCTATTAATTTAACCTTTTCTAGATAGATCTTCAACTTAGTTATTTATTCAAAAAGGGTGTTTTCTAGAGAATCCATAAATTCATTATCATCAGAATTATCTACACATTGGTCTTCAAATTCCATAAGTAATTGATAATATTGATCTCATTCATCGTCCTCATTATTAAAAGAACATTCACTATCTTCATGAGTATAAAATCTTTGCTTGCTAGTAAAACCTTTTTTAACATTCTTCTTTGAAACATTCTTTCCTTTTTCATGATTTTCTTTATAGGGACACTTAGTGGCATAGTGACCTACTCTTCCACAGGCGAAACATTAGCATAATGACCCACTCTTCCATAGGGAAAACATTTAAAAGGAAGCCTACCTTTGAAATTTCGAGATCCTACTTGAAGCTTCTTCACAAAATTGGTTCCTTCTTCATCTGAAATGTAACTTGTCTCCTTAGGTTCTTCATTTTCTTTCCCTTTGTTTATGGCTTTGAATGTTTCTTCCATAATACCTGATGTACCCCCTTTTCTCATTTCAAAAGCTGTCAAGATCCGGTGGAGTTGTTCAATAGTGAGATTCTTCAAATCTTGCATTTCATTAATGACAAAGACTTTGGAATCGAACTTTAAGGTTAGCAATCTTAAAATATTTTCAACAACAATAGTATCATTTATTTCATCACCAAGACTTTTCATCAAGGTAATAATCTTGTCTACTCTAAGGAAAAATATTGCAATATTTTCATCATCATGCATTCGAAGAGTCTCATACTGTGTTCTATAAGTTTGAAGCTTAACACTTTTTACCTTAGTGTCGCCTTCATAACTTTGAACAATCTTGTCCCATATAGCCTTTACAGTGTTCAACCGCATGACTTTCATAAACTCAGATTCAGCCAAACTTCCCAATATAACATTTATAGCCTTTGTATTAATCTCATACTATGTATTCCCTACATCATCTATGGGAATGAAGGTCGGGTATTGATATCCACCTTCTGCAATTACCCATATGTCAACTCCTAGTGCCTATAAATATGCTCTCATTTTGATTTTCTAAAATACAAAGTTAGTTTCATTAAAGAAAGGTGGCATGATAAAAGATATTGCCTCTTGACCACCCATATTGATGGATCTCCCTTTAAGCAATTAAGCTTCTTCTGAGAGACTTGCTCTAATACAAATTGTCAGGACAAATACTAGGGGCGGGGGGTGGATGAATCAGTGTTTTTAACTCACTTTAACTTTTCATTTCTTATTCTGAATTTTGTACAATATTGTTCTTCATGCAGTTAACAAATGTACATGACTCTTGTGATTGAAAACAACATATACCCAGTTAACTTAATTTGACAAATATTTCATCAGAGAGTTACTTTATCCAATGCATTATTAATTCATTTATCATTCAAAATGCAGTAAAGAACAAATAAATCACAACACATAAGTAACACACATAGAACACAAGGATTTTTAGGTGGAAAATCAATGTGGGAGAAAATCACTGTTGTCGTCATCTTTGTCTTTTTCTCTAGATATAAATCTTCATTACATTTAGTATTGGTGCAAACTCTTACCAGTAAGCAGTAACACACCTGCAGGAGGCTACAACCTCCACTCGTTTTGCGCCTACTGGAAGGGATCTACAACCCCATGAACTTGTTTACCGACTCCTACTAGAAGGGAACACCTATCCCCTTTCTGAAGGCTACAACCCTAAGCTCCTTGTGGACCACTTTTTCAGAATGTTTCAGACTCGATCCACTTGTCAAATAGTCATCAAACAACTTGTAGTCATCCTTTCATCAAATTTTCATGCTGGACTGATACCAACAATAAATTCAAACCAACATGATAAACCAACTGAATCTTTGAAGCATCAGACTACAAAATACATAACCCAATCCTAATAAATAATATTTATAATATGTATGTCGTTGTTCTTAAGAGAATATGCGTATATATGCATTTTCTATGTGTAAAACCTATGTACAGATCTCAAATCACTAACTACTAGAAATACTGTCAAATTGAATCACTGAATCACTGAAGAGAAGATTCACAACAAACACTGTCTCACCAAAAAACCCAACCAATATACCAAGCCACAATCCAATTAACCCAATCAACACTGCCAGTTACATATCAAGACATCATTGACAGACAACAACAAACATAACAAATATCATCAACAACTATCATCAAACAATACTACAAACACTAACCAGATCTAATTCATAATATACACACAGATTTAACTAAGAAGACCAGCATATGTACGCGTTTATAATGTGGATCTCCCGCGTACAGATCTCAACATACAACAAACCGAGACTTGTAATATTGTTGAAAAATATAATCATTGTGCAAAACATGTTTTGGTGGTACTGAGGAGTTTAGAGTTTTTTTTATCCTATTGGAAATAGTTAAGTCATTTGGAAAGTTAAACGATGAAAGATTAATAATATATCGAACATCATTCTCATGGCATCAATAAGATATGCATGCATTTACATTAATGGTTGACCATGGTCAATCATGGTCAATCTTGTCAACCCTCTGCAACTATTAATATAACATTAACATTAACACCAATGTAACATCAACCATGGTCAACCATTGTTGACAAATAATAATGTAATAATACTCACCATTAATCACATAAATACATTGTTACATAAATAGTGAACGAAGGTTAACCTCGGTCAAACATGACCAACCCTCTTCAACCATGGTCAACCTTGTAAATGATGGTCAACCATTGTCAACCTTCTCAACCCTCATAAACCATAGTCAACCATCAACAACAATGGTTAACCATTGTCGACCATGGTAAACTCTTATCAACAATTTTTAACCATATTTAGACAGTGTCAACCATGGTCAACATGGACAACTTGGACTACAATGTTCATGGTCAACCACAAGTTGAACATATTCAACCATAGTCAAATGAGCTTAACGTGATCAAACATGGTAAGCAAGTTTAGCCATGGTCAACTATTCAACAATGTAACATAAATACATTGTTACATTGATGGTTTACCATGGTCACTGATGGTCGACCTTGTCAACCCTCATCAACCATTAATTATTATTATTATCCAATTTTAAGGTCACGACCAAGCTAGACACTACATTGGTGTATGAGACCCCCTTGTTTGTGGGACAAGGGACCGATTTGACTCCTAAGTCTATGAAGGCGTACATACTCTAACCCCCCTCTGGTTTTGAGCCTGTGACCTCTTAGGAGGAAACAAATGCTCTTATGTATTAGGCCCACAATGTAATGTTAGTTATGTTCAACCATGGTTGTCAAACATTAGTGCAGCAATGCTCAACATGAATGTAACATAAATGCTTTGTTACATTAATGGTTGACCATGGCCAATCATGGTTAACCTCGTCAACCCTCTTCAACCATTAATGTAACATTAACCTTAGTACCAATATAACATCAACCATGGTCAACCATTAATGTTACAATGTCAACATTAATGTAACATAAATACATTGCAAAGGTGGACTTTAGTCAACCATGATCAAGTCCCATCAGGGGTTAGAATTGATGCCCGTTTACCCGTTTTGCCCATTTTAACCATAAAATACTGTTTACTGCAAAATAAACCCGTCATTGTTAACTGGATAATTATTTATAAAAGTGTCAAAATGACGGGCAAGTAAGAAAATCGAAAGTTTCAATTATATATACATATTTTATTTATATATTTATTTACTCCACACTGGCGCACTCCTACTCTCAACTTCCGCATTCAATTCTTCAGATTTGATGTCAGGCTATAGCTTTTATTCAATCTATTAGATTTGATATCAGGGGATTTTATTATTCTATCACTTTGGGTGCAGCTCAGAGAAACCAAAACCTTTTGCTCTGAATCAATTGAACAAAATATTGATTTTGATTTCCGATTATGGTATTGAAAAGAAGTTTGTGGATGTCAGAGGAAGCTCTTCCACTAAAAAATTACATCGAAGCTCACAAAGAAAACAGGAAGATGATTCTCACAAAAAGGGCACGAAGATGACTGTTGCAAGAAAAGTGGCTTTGAGAGTTGCGTTTACCATTCCCAATTCTCTTGTGCCTTGAAATTCTCTAAACGCTTTAGGAATTTTATAATATTCCTGGTACATAGTTTCATACAATAATAAATAGAAATACAAGCACTCCAGCATTCAGGGAAGGAGTAAGAATTTATCCGAGTAAAGACTTCTCCAGATTTGGGTTAACAACACGGTGTTCAGGTATGCCCAACTTTCCCTCCTCGCGCTTTCTCATGTAGCAGAAGCAATGCGTGATGCATGTTTGCAGTTTTGAAGATAAGGCCATTTGTAAACTTGCTTGTTAATTTATTTGGATCAACAACAGTCTTGAATGCTAAGGTGGGTTTGGTTGGCAAAGAACATTTAAGGAATTTTTTTTTTGAATATGTCAGTTTTCTTTTCTTTTTTGTGTTTCGAGGTTATTCATTGCATTTTATTCAAGGTACATTATTTTTATCTTAATTATCTTTAAAAAAAAATAGACTAGGTTAGTCGAGATCATAGATAATAATATCTCCAAGTTACTCCGAAGTCAAACTCTACTGGGACAAGCTAGCTAGACATTCCAAGTCTGAATCTACAAAATAGTTGTTTTATGTGAGTATTTTGTTTACAACAATTACGGTAAAATTTGTCCACTGGGTGTTGGAGAACACATGTCCAACATTGATAATTTTATGACCAATGCCAAAAAGGTGAATTCCAATTACAAAACAAAACATCTAAATACTTAAAAATTGCACTTTGAATGACATTCCTAAAAGATAAATTCGTAGAAGAAACCAACTTGAAATCACTCTTTGTAAAAGAGAAAAAATGTATTTGCATTATGGAAAAATTTAGAGTTTTTTTTTGAATGAATGGAATTCCTAAATCAATTAAAAACTTGCGTTAATGCATATTAATTAAATATAAATTACGTGGTTTATAATAAAAATATAATAATATAATGAGGAAGATTTGATCCTCGTATTGCATGGTTTTCTTGGAAACAGATAGATTGTATGACCTTCTACATTAATTGTAGAAAATTTGATAAAACATATATCTATAAAAATGGACATGGATATAAACTATGAATTTGTTACATTAGATTATTAGGGGTTTGTTTATCAAAGTTATGGAGTGTTTTTCTTATGAGAATATTACACTCTATAACTCCATAAATATAGGTTTTGCTAATATGGAGTTATGAGAATATGGATTGTCATTCCATTACCAACCTGTTTAGTTATGGAGTGTCATATTTAGAATATTTAGTTAAAATATTTCAAATATTCTAAATTATGTGACACAAGCTACTAGTGGAAGTAAAATGGACTTAAATAATGCCCTGACTTGGGTTTCTTGCTTTGACAACTCTTACTTCATTTTTAACCCTATCATATATTATGAATTCGAACACCTACATTGCTTTGACTTTCACAATTCCCCATTAATATCCTTTCTTGAAATTTGTACAAAATTCATTTTTTAAATATTTTTAATATAAAGTAAAATTTATATATGTATTTAATTTATTTATTTTTATTATATAAAAATTGTATATTAAAAATGTCAAAAAAAAAAATAATAATAAATTTTCACTAAATATGTTTTTTAGGAAAAATATTATGCAAGGCAGAAATAAATATTAAAAGTCATTTGAAGGGTGATTTAAAAATAAAATCGTCACCAATCAAATTTAACTCTTAACTCCATCAACAATTTTTAACCATAATCAAACAATATCAACCATGATTTACTAATCTTTCTTAGACAAGCTAATATTCAAGTAACACAAGTACATCAATGAAATCATTGATATACGCCTATCACAACCACATTACTAAAATAATTGATATAATGACCATCTTTATTAATATGATTATGCTCGCATGAACTTTTAATAACTTTTAATAATAATAACAATTAATTTTGAAATTATCGTTTAATTACATAAGTTATATGACACCTCGAGTCATTCACAGATCAATGAATATCCAAAGACTTCGTAGATTAGTCAATGCACACAAGGAAAAATAATTTCAACAGACCAAAGTCACTTATATTTATTGTAATTTCCCACAAAGTAAGGCTGCTTGCATGAGAAATTGCTAGCACATATGCATATGTATATATATATGGGTGGGTGAGACTTACGAACAGGTCTAAGTTTACATGGAGTAGGATGACGATTCTTGAGATGCCTCTGCTTCCAGGATAGAGTATGTGGAAGGGTTTGAAGCCCAGCAGTTGTTACGGATCTCTCCCTCGCTTCCTGTGAGCACATCCAGCTGACCCATTTTCAGCATGCCCAGCACAAATTCTTCAAAGAAAAGGGTCTCATTCACCGCAAAGTTGATCACAATCTGGCGGGTTCGACTGTCGCTGTAGAGACTCTGGTCGGACGTGAAGAGGGTCTGCCTGTTGAGGAGATTGACATAGTATTTGTTGTCGAACAAATTGGGAGTGCGAATATCCAAGTTGGTGGTGTTAACGGTAGTACTGGCAGGACAGGTGAGATAAAGATTCTTAGCGAAAGTCTGGTCCATCGTGGGATCCTGCATTTGTGAACCAGTGGTGCTATTATATAGTCTGTTATCGAAGGAGGAGCAGTTGCCTCTGCCAATCGTGTGTCCTCCTGATCACACACACAGTAAAAAAATCATAATTTTGCACCCAAATCAATACTGTACACAGTTCATCACGATAATCTAACGTGCAATGCCAAAAAAACCAAAGAAAAATGAAAGTTGTTGATGAGGTAGTGCTACCTGAAAGGGCCACCAGATCTGTGTTATTCAAGCCTTTGGGACCGAAAATGCTGATAAGGTGCGTTACGTTGGAGGTCGGGGCAGGCAAATTGGCCAGAACGGTCGTACTATTGGCGAAGGTAAGGCTGTCCCTGCGGCCGAGTGGTATGGGATAGCATGGCCCACCAGCCTTCACCAAATACACCTATATTATTAGATAAGCAAAAAAAACCGATGCATTCCTTAGTCAAAAATGAAATGAGAGTTGATGCCTCTGTGAGCAGAGGAATAAAATTAGTTACTATGTCGACGGAGTCACGGGCCGCTAAGGCAAGAATGTCTGCACACGACACAGTTCCGCTGCACGCCGCTTCTACGTTCTCTTTGATGTCATTGATGATTTTCAGAGCCTCCGCTCTGAGTGATAAGTTGGGCGCAACTGTTTGCTCCCCCGATGTTGAGTTCAGCAACACAGACCCGTCGCATCCCTGTAATGGGAAAGTTACATTCATTATTAAGTCAATAACAACTCAGTTGAACTTCCAATTTTATGAAAGGAGTTGGGGATAGAAGTTATTTTGGGAGTTAAATTTTTTTAAGAGATGTCAGGGCTTTACTAAATAATCTATTTTGCGAGTTAAATTTCTTAATAGATGTTCAGGGTTCACCAAGCAAATTTCCTAGAGAAGTTATAGACTAGACGAAACCTTACGCAATCTTAGTGATACCTATTCATAATGAGTGTCTCCACCAAACAAACTTGTTCAGGGTTTACCTAGCAAACTTCTTAGAGAAATTTAGACTAGACCAAACCTCACAGGCTCCTATCTTAATAATACCCATTCAAACTAAATAGCCCCACTAAACAAGCTTCCAATAAATATTCAAACTCTACCAAACCTCACACAATCCTAGTCATACCTAACCAGCTAAGATCAATGTAGTCGCCCAAAAAGATAATAATGATGTTGAGTATGGTAAATATACCTGGACAAAACAGTCGTGGAAGTGGAGCCTCAGCAATCCTGCAGCTTGTGTGATGTCTGCACTCAAATAGGCTTCCATGCGCTGCCGCACTATCGACTCCAATGACGGGCAACTTGTGTTGTAGAACGTCCAGGAAAGACCCGCCACGGGAGTTGGCAGAGCGTTCACAGCACTACCATATACAATCACAAATATAGAAAGCAAAACAGTGGCCGGAGTCATATTTGCCTCTTTCTTTGATATGCAATACCTTCTTCGATCCTGTTGCGTTATGTGAACATTGGTATTATTAGCCATAAAATTTCAAATCCAAAGAAAAATGAGTACATGTCTAAAAATAAAGCTATCCGAGTCGGAAAATTATTGACAGAGTCAAGCTCGGAAAATTATTGACAGAGTCAAGCTCGCTAACTACTCATCTAGGACAAATTTATTCAATTGGTATGGCAGTATAGGAGAGGCTTACCAGATCCAGTTCAGCGAAATTGCTGGCCCTTTCAGAATATTGAGAACTCTGATTGGCGAGGTAGCTTTATAGGCCTTCCAATAGAGGAACATTCGGAGCAAGGGGTCGTTTTTGCTCCATGGAACCCACGCTCAACCCTATCTTTAATGTGCTGTTATTCGCATTAAATGAACTTGGATAGATACTGTCTGTTATTCGCATTAAATGAACTTGGATAGATACTGTCTGTTATTCGCATTAAATGAACTTGGATAGATACTGTCTGTTATTCGCATTAAATGCAGTGGCACGTCATACGCCAGGCCGCCAGCCATTAATAATGTAGTCAAACGCATGCTCTGACATTAGGGGTATACTTCTGGCAATTTTACATTGCTTTGGAAAATGTTGGAGAAGAAAATGTTGGAGTACGAGATATTCGCACCTGGTTTTGAGCTTGAAAGTAAGATATGTCACTTTTCAGAATGATGGTCGTTTGAATTTTATACATTGCGGAGTCCGGATTTGCCTTTCCAGTTTCGACACCTTCGATTAAGGAGCCGCGGAGCCCACTCATCAAACGTGCTTGCCAGAAAGGATAGAATGATCACATGCTTCTTGGAAAGAGAGATTAGCTTTAAAATAGAAAATGTGGGTCGACATTTTGATCCTTGCAAAGGACGTGTTTGCTTTTCAGGACGTTCAGGCCTGCTATTTCAAATTTAATAATTATTTGTTCTTTTAGGTTTGTGTTATGCAAAATTAATAAATATAAATGTTTTTTTTTTTTTTATATATAAATTTAGGTGATAAGAAGTCGATATAATACTTATAATAAATTTATATGAAAGCTTAAAAACATTTGAAAATTTATTTGGATTTAGGGTGATAGGAGTTGAATTTTAGGTCACGAGTTTTAAGTAGGTTCAATGTAACCATCTTGTGGTTAAGTGAAAAATCTTCGTTTTATTTAGAGGTTTATTTATTTTATTATGTCAGTGATTTTTTAATATTAAAGATTTGGTGTTATATTAATTTTTTTTATAATTAAAGTTAATGTTTAGTTAAAAATTATAATTAGTATTGAGTTCAAACTCATAATAAATTTGAATTCACAATAAAAACTCATAATAAATTTGAACTCACAATAAAAATTTTACATGAGAGGATTTAATGGCCAAGTAGATGTATATTACCGAGTATTAAAGATGTAGCTCACATATTTTTTAATTGGCTATTTTCACTTTCTATCTAGACTGGAGTATTGAACATTTTAAAAATTCAAGTCACATGCGATTTTACTTTGGTAGATATTTGTTTGAAGAAATGGTTGCACAAATATAAGGATTAAGTGTTTTTTTTTTTACATCATGTGAGAAAAATTATGGCCTTGTAAGAATGCATGTATATTTGAAAACTAAGAGCCTATATATATTTGGCACATGCATGAAAATCTGTGCTTATTATATGGAAATTGGGCTCAAGGCAAAACACCAAAAACCAAGATATGTCCAACTTAGTGGAGGCATGCAACAAGTTTCTTGTTGGTTTTTTTTATGTTGCTACTGAACACAATACTTGGGGATGTGGTGTTTTTTTTGTTGGATAGTATTGGGTCCAATACAAGGTTAGAAGTTATGGCATTTTGGGGTGTGTTATTTTGTGCAAGATGGATAAAAATAGATGAAACTGAGAATCAGGTCGTTGATGGTCTTTTTCAATGAAATTCATTGTGGTCATATTTATAGGAAACAAAGTGGTGTGACAAACACTCTTTCAAAGGTTAAATACCTACACAAGCTAAGAGAGATCAACTATGTGTCTTAGATCAAGGAGAAGCTAGAATTATTCATTTCTCTTAATCTATTTTCTTTTTAATGATGTATGATGTAAATAGCCTTTTATTTATTATAAATTTGGCTATTATGATACATTTTGACAAGCTCTGTAGTATGTAAACAATCTTTTATTTAATACAAATTTGATGTTTTTCTTGCTAACAAATAAATAAATCTCAACTCACAACTAGAAGAGTGCTCTCATCCTCACCAATAAGTTGGTGAGGAGAGTAATAAGTAATTATCATTATTATTCGTGACAATAAGTTGGTGAAGAGAGTAATAAATAGTTATCATCATTATTGATGGCAAGTTGGTAAAGAGAATAATAAGTAATTATCAGATCCTTATTATAATATAAAATAATACTTGCCATTACTTTAGAAAAGAGATTATATATAGCTGCTTTTTTATTAGACATGAAGTTTATCATCAATTAAGCATTAATGAATGAGGAATCTAAATTTCTTAACCATTTAACGATTTTATATATATATATAACTCTTTTACTTATCATTATTAATTATTTTAAAAATTTATATAATATTAAATATATTTAAAAAATTATAAAGCATTTACTAATACATTAAATTCAAAACCTGATACTTAGATTAACACAACCAAGACATCCCTAACCATGAGCATACCCAGCATGTCACTTTACACACAAATGCACGTGAACTAAACATGAACCATTGAACACATCCAAGTTTTGTGAATGTCCAAAGATTTAACCACGTGAGATTTAACCACGTGTGTGTCACAAACGGGAAAAAAAAATGGGAGAGTGGGAAAGAGTCTAGGGACCACAGATATAATATACATGAAGATAGTACAGAAAACATGTTTGAAATAGAAAACCACATTGTACATGGAATAAAAAATTTGTGTGTAATTTATTGAAATTATTTTAGGCCCATGCTAAGAGCTCGCAAATCAATATTTACAATTTAAAATACATTGAAAGAGGAATCTCATTTTTAAAGCAGACAACCTTCTGATCTTTGTCATAATTTTGATATTCAAAGATCTGGCATTCTTACAAAATCTTTAAATGGTACATCTCCTCACAAAGAGACTTGAGAGTGGCACATCTCATGTCACCACAGGAAAAACGTGTCAGGTAATAAATAATTTCATTAATATTTTATTAAAGTATTGAGATAAAACAATCATCCTTTGTTGGTTAAACTTGAAGTGACATTAGCATGGATAGTGATCAAAGGGAACTACGGTATTTCAATGCAGTTGTTTATAATGAGACTTTTTGAAAGTTTTTTCGGCAGATTTTTCCGGTCAAAATTCGGCAGCAATTTACTGGAATCCTAAGTTTGATAGCTAGTTTCTGCACAATCAAAGGGTCCCAGGGGTTTTTCAGGGTGCTGAATCCAAATATGCAGTTAAAAAACCATTTTAACTGCTAAAAATCAAGATTTAACCTCATTTCTTCCGCTGGATTCCGTCATGGGGATCTCCAAAAAGTCGCATTATAGACAACTTCTATTCCAATTGAAATAAATCCAAGAACATACCTGTAATTGTAAAAGCACATTGTTCCAAAGGGATGTAATAATTATTTGTTATTGATTTATCGAAGGAATTATGTCGAAATTTTTTGAAGAAAAATTTTGAAAATTAGTGGGGTTAGTCCCTCTTGAAGAAGCTTAATAAACTTGATAATCACAACTTTCTTTTACAATATACATACCTACAGAAGCGTGATAGACACGATATGCTGCGAAGCAGCGAAGTGGAAGGTACAATATGCTGTGGAGTAGCTTAACATACAATGAGGGTCGAACCTAGGTGGGGAGGCAATAAGACGGCCGTCCCAACCACTCGGGATAAACGACCAAGTGCAATGTCTAATGTCTATAATAAATTTTTCAAGAAAAATTATTAGCGGAGAGAAGTCTAATGGCGAATTTTTTTGAAGAAGAATTATTAGAGAGATGTCTAATGTTGTATAAGGGTTAGTAGTTGTTATAGTATTGGTCTTCCAAACAATAGGAAGTTTAGAGATCTGCAATCACTTTTTGAACAAAAATATACAACATTAAGTGCAAATATTTTTAAATTTATGTTCAAAATTTCTCAAAATACACACTGGGCCCACAATCCATAAATAATATTTTAAATACCAAGATAACAAAACATGTTGTCTAAACTATAAAACAAATAAAACTATAAATCATTCCAAAATGGTATATTTCAGAAGTACAAAGTACCCATAACTTCAACCCCACTGAATTAAACTAAGGCTATGTATCCCAAATGCACATTCATACATGCACATATAAATAGATTATTTATGTCAACCATAATTGTTGTCTTGTTCAACAATTCATCCCACCTGCACATATAAATAGATGATTTATGTCAACCATAATTGTTGTGTTATTCAACAATTCATCCCACTGTGTTCAATAAATGACACCCAACCCATTAAATTCAATAAATGACAATCAACCCGTTAAATTTCTCATTAAAATAGATCAGATTAAATCACATGGATAAACCATAACATATTCTCAGCCATTGGATCACATCCAAATTAATCTAGATCACACATTCAAAATTAATTGATTGTAATAAATGTCAATCATTGCTACCAATCAAATTCAAGTGCAAAAGCTATAAAAGAAGTTGCATTTGTAACATTCAAACTATTCACCACTGGAGACGTACCATCACAGAACATTTCACAGTATATTCAGGTTATTTATTTACAATTTTTGCACATGTTATCATAATTTCTTTGAATGATGGAACTTGAATAAATTTTCCAATATTTTGATTATGTATACTAGAGAATATAGTGGAACGAATGGTCTATGCATTTCAACATTATGATCAACACTTTTCTTTCGCTTCAAAGAATAAAATGATGTCTTAATAATACCAAGAACCGACACAATCATTGCAACAACTATGCTGATGGTTGTTATTTGTATTTTAAATGCTATTAGATCATTTTGATTGACTATAGATAAAAGCCAAGAGTATGCAATTTATGTTTCCTTTTCATACAAGGAAGGCATGAAATTCCAATGAAAATATAGGCCCTTAATTCTTTAAGACACTTATAGATTTGATTACTAAGGTTGGAACTAATGTTCAAACTCTACGAGTATTCAAAACACATAAGATCATATTTAGAAAAAATTGAGGCGACGTATAGAGATAATTAGCGTTGTCAAAAATGAACAATAACAACAATCATAGGACGAGAGCTGTGGCGACGCGCTGAACGACAGGTCATGGGAACACAGATTGCTAGGGTTTCTGCAACCTCCCTGCGACGGCAGGCTTTGCCAGAGCTGCCAGAAGAACAGGCGACTAGCGGAAGGACTGGGCGCATCGCATCATGACTTCCCCCTACGGGGTGGAAGGGATCGGGATGCCAATCGACCTCAGCCAGCAAGGACCAGAGGTGACGGCGGACCCTAATCAGGAATCGAACAGATCTGAAGCGGAGACTACAAAGAAGACCCCCAATGAACAAGATCAGCATGAACCACCAAAGGTAAGCTCCTCTACGTGTAAGCCTGTAACTGCCCATACGCCAGAAGTAGAATTTCCGAGCCATTGCATTAACGAAAGAATCCAATACATGAGAGACCATGCCCTCATAGGAAAATTTATAGGGTTATGGCCTACAGAAAGAGCTTTGAGAAATTGGATCAATGTAGTCTGGCATCCAAAAGGAGAAATAACCCTATTATTAGGACCCAAAGGTTTTTTTACTGCTATCTTTAACTGCTTGGAAGACAGAAACAGAGTTTTTGAAGGCGGGCCTTATTTTTTCAACTCAGCTGGGCTTTTTCTTCGAGAATGGGTTGCTCGTTTCAATCCAGACAAGGAAGATTTAAGTTATGCACCTGTTTGGATCAGACTTTACTCCCTGCCATGGGAATATTGGGGGGAAGATTTCCTTAAATCCATAGGTTCAGCCCTAGGAGATTTTGTCAAAGTTGCAGAAGAAACCAAGGCGATCAGACATACGATACATGCCTCATATGCACGGATATGTGTCTATATGGACTTGAAGCAACCGCTCCCGGATAAGATGAGACTCTTTCATGAAGACCATGACTGGATACAAGTAATAGATTACGAACATGTGCCTTTCAGATGCAGAAAATGCCATGTCATCGGGCATCTTTTCCGTGATTTCCCTCTGAATATAAAGCCTCCGAATCAAACCACTCAAGCTCAACAGTCACAGGACGAATACACCAAAGTCCCAAATCGACGAAGAGGCAACAAAAAAGCAGCGAATCCTCCCAAGCGGAATCCAGAAGGGAACACCAAACCTTCAACCAGCAACAGTTTTGATGCTCTGGCAAATGCAGAGGACAAGGACGAGGTTATGGAGAACAATAACACACAAAACGCTGAAAAGCCTAAAGCACAAAAAGCTCAACAAGAAGGAAAAAAGAAGGCAACGAGCTCGGATACAGAGAACAACCCAGAAATGGAGATTGATAACAATACCACCAGACAGGAAAAAGGCAAGGAAGTCGCAAACAGATTTGAAGAAAACACACAAGAGCCGCAAGTTATGGAGGTAGACGGGGAGTCTATAGACATTGGGGAGCTTGACATCTTGGGCCTTGAACAAGCCTGTAAAACAGGTAAATTTGATAAAATCACGGAAAAACAGGTAGACAACCTAGTAGAAGTTCTAAGCAAAGCCCAAAAGAAGTATTCGCTGGGGGTACAGAAAGGAAGCCAATGGGACGGCAAATTTCTCTCTAAGGACAGCCAAAAAAGAGGGCGCAAATCGACTCTAGAAAGGACAATAAAGATTGGCGAGGTTCTGGTTGAATCTGGCAGATATGCCAAACTCACCAAATACTTCAACTCAAACCCCAAACTGTCCCAATGAAACTCATATCATGGAACATTCGAGGGCTAAATGGCCCCAGGAAAAGGAAACTTCTTAAAAATATGGTTATGGAAGAAAAACCAACCATTCTATTTGTACAAGAAACAAAATGCAGCTTGACATTCCTGGAAAAATCCGTGGCAAAGGCTTGGCCAGGTGCGCAGGTCACAGCGGTCGAAGCTCAAGGAGCTTCAGGTGGACTGGCCATCCTATGGGATGCCAGTAAAATTCAATTACAAAATATCCATGCAAATAAATACTTCATACAAGCAATATTTCATATTCTAGGAACCAATACATACGGACATCTAACCAATGTCTATTTCCCTCAAGAATCTCAGAAGAAGGAGGAAACATTAGATACCCTGTCGCATCTCAACTCTGACAGACTATATCCCCTTTGGCTTGCTGGCGGGGACTTCAACATGATAGCATCTCTAGAGGAAAGGCAGGGAGGGCGATGCAGGTTTAACAGAGATGGCTCCCTTCTTAAGGATTTCATCAACAATAACTGGTTGATTGATGTATCCACTTCCAACGGACTGTATACATGGACCAATAAGAGAGCTAAGCCAATGCAAATCGCTTATAGATTGGATCGATTTCTTATATCCAACAACGCAATACACACAGGAGGAGAATTTTTAGCACATATTGTTCCTTTCTCTGGCTCGGACCATTGGCCAATTGCGCTACAGTGGAATAGACCGGGCATAAGTATAAACAGGCCTTTTCGCTTCGAGGCATTCTGGTTGTCTCATCCAGAATTCAAAGAATTCATTCAAACGACTTGGCAAACATGCAATCCGATGGTGCCTACAAAAATGGCAAGATTTCAAAAAAAATTAAAATTTCTCAAAGGCGAAATAAAAAAGTGGAATAAAAACACCTTTGGGAACATTTTTAAAGAAAAGGAGAGCCTCATTCAAGAGATCAGAATCATCCAACAAACAATTATCACGGAGGGTAGAACAGAGGAGTTAATGACTAAAGAACAGCAAGCGGAACATAAATTATTAGAAAGGGACATGCAGGAGGAGATTCTCTGGCGACAGAAATCCCGCATCCGATGGCTAAAGGAAGGGGAGAAGAATACTAAATTCTTCCATAAAACCACAGTACAAAGGCGAATGCATAATCAGATTTCCCAGCTCACAAATACCCAAGGGGAGATAATAGAGACTCAGGCAGAGATGGAACAGGAATTCTTGCAGTACTTTAAGACCATGTCGCAGGAACCAAACATCAACAGAACAGGGAAGATTGAAACAATAGTCAACAATATTCCGAGTCTGATTACGGAGGAGCACAACACCCTGCTCCTTAAGCCTATTAATCTGGAGGAAGTAGAGGCGGCGGTCAAACTTCTAAAGACAGGCAAAGCCCCTGGTCCTGATGGCTTTACATCAAACTTCTTTCAACACTTTTGGGAGCTGATAAAATGGGAAGTATGGCAACTGGTTGAAGAATCCAGATCCATGAGATGGATGTATCCAGGTCTAAATGCAACTTTCATTGCCCTAATTCCAAAATCTGAGAACTCAAATTCACCCGACAAATTCAGACCAATAGCCTTGTGCAATATCATCTACAAGATTGTTTCAAAGGTAGTAGCGCTTCGGCTGAAACCAATACTTCCGCTTATTATCTCTCCAGAACAATCAGGGTATGTGGAGGGTCACCAGATCACGGATGGGATTATTCTCACCCATGAAATTATCCATTCACTCAAGCAAACAAAGAAACCAGGTATGCTTCTTAAAATAGATTTATCTAAAGCGTTTGACAGCATATGTTGGGAATATATGCAAAAAATATTGCAAGCATTTGGTTTTGATGCAGCTTGGATAAGATGGATAAGCAGTCTCATATCATCCTCTTTCTACTCTATTCTTGTCAATGGCATTCCTTCTGCCACTTTTCGTCCTTCCAGAGGCATTCGCCAAGGAGACCCCCTTTCCCCCTTTTTGTTTGTCATTATGGCGGAAGGTTTAGGCCGCAGCCTAAAAGCAGCTATCTCAGAGGGACACCTTAAAGGCCTTTCTCTCCATCAAACTCCCACCACCTCCCATCAACAGTTTGTCGATGACAACATGCTTTTTGGACACTCCTCTGTGCAAGAGGCCCGTTCTCTAATCTCCATTCTTGAAACGTTCTCCAAAGCCTCTGGGGCCCTAATAAACAAATCGAAATCCCAAATCTTCTTCTTCAACACTCCCCCCATCACTCAAAGGGCAATAGTGCGCATCATAGGCTTCTCTGTAGACTCCCTGCCTTCCAAGTACCTGGGAGCACCCCTAATCGCCTCAGCTCTAAAGCACTCAACCTGGACCATCCTCCTCGAAAAGTTGGAGACAAAATTATTCCAATGGACTCACAGAGCCTTGAACATGGCAAGCAGAATGGTGCTCATTAAAGCGGTGCTTCAGTCCATGCCGCTCTATCTTTTTTCCTTAATGGCAGCGCCAAAAGGGGTACTGAAAGCAATTAGACAACTTCAACGCAATTTCCTTTGGGGCAACTCAGGACCTAACAGGAAATGGGCTCTTGTAAAGTGGGAGAAATTCTGCACCCCAAAAATAACCGGGGGCATAGGACTCAGGGATCCGGAATATAGTAATGCAATTATGGGAGCGAAAATCTGGTGGAAATGGTTAACCTACCCAGACACTCCATGGGCCCGGCTATGGCATGCCAAATATGCAAGTAATCTGCCACGGGATGAAATAATAAGAATGACGGAAACAAGTAAAGGCTCAGCAATGTGGAATTCTGCTATAAGGCACAGAGAATTAATACAAAATCACAGTTTCTGGGAGGTAAAGGAAGGTCGCAGTGCAAGATTTTGGACAGATTCATGGCAACAATTGCCTGCCTTAATTATGCTCATCCAAAATCTCCAAGCTCAGGAAATGAATCATATGGAAACGATTAACAAATTCTGGAATTTCCACTCCAACGCAGATCATAGGGAATGGAAACATATCAACCAGATCATACCAAACAGCACGGAAGCCATCAAATCCTCGCTCTCAGCGGAATTAAAGAACAGAAAGATCCTCAAGGAGGCAGGGGAGGACAAATTACGGTGGGGATATGAAGAGAAAGGGATATACACGGCTAAGGAGGCATACAGACTTCTTTTAAATAACAGACTCAACAAGGATAAAGTATGGTAGAAAATATGGCAGCCGCCAATCTGGCCAAAAATATCAACCTTCCTATGGCTCCTGGCTCATAACAGAATATTGACATGGGACAATCTGAGAAAGAAGAAATTTGCAGGTCCATCCATGTGTTTTAATTGCAAACAAGAAGAGGAAACTGCGGCTCACCTAATGTTAAATTGTTCTTTAAGTAGACACATTTGGGAAAAAGTCGCCTTCAGAAGCCGCAAAGATGGAAGAGTGCAGGGAGATATACCCAACACGATCCGCACATGGTCCCAATCGCCTTACCAAAGTAAAATCCTTAACACACTTTGGCAAATTGCTCCAGGAATTGTGATGTGGAACATATGGAAAGAAAGGAATCGGAGGATTTTCAGGGACCAAAATTTACCAGTAGAAGAAGTCTGGAAGATCATCCTCAACAACATACAAGAAACTCTATCGATCAAGCACTGGGCTGCCGAGGATCATCCCACTAATCAACAGGAACAAAGCATTTGGAGTAACTGGCAAATAAATCTTCAACCTCCCCAAATTTCCCAAGTCAATGCAGTCACACATCAAATATCCCCATCCAAATGGACACCTCCTCCTCTGAACACTTATCTGCTCAACTTCGATGGTGCATCCAAAGGAAACCCAGGTAACACAGGCTACGGAGGTGTGATAAGAAATTCTCAAGGCTGGCCCATAATCACCTATTACGGATCAATAGGCTGGAACACCAACAACGCAGCAGAATTGGAGGGACTCTGGAGAGGTCTCAAGATTGCACATACTCAAAGGATAACCCCTCTCATTGTGGAAGGAGACTCCCAGGTAATAATAAACATGATCATAAAAATTCAACAGGGCAGGGAGGTCCAGAAGGTGAGTAACAGTTGGAGGTTAGCAACCAGACTTGAGATGCTCCAAACATGGCTCCGGAATCATAATGCACTAGCCTTCACACATATAAGGAGAGAAGGGAATAAAGCTGCTGACTTTCTAGCAAATTTAGGGGTGAACAGAGGAGAAGAATTCTTTGAAGGGTCTCTGCAGGAAGCTGCCTCAGACACAGAACTTAAAACCTTCCAGAATATTCTCAACCATGATATGAAAATCAGCAATGAAGACAACCCGGATGCGGGTGTTGGTCAGGAAAGCCTGTGATATAATCGCTGGCCACGCGGGGATGCGATGGGCAGCTGGCTCCTCATCAACCGAGGCAACATTAATGCTGGCCCTTAAACGCCTGCCGCCAGCAGGAGCAAACATTCATTCCTCGTCTTCATTGAATCACCTGCCGGACGCTGCAACCTTGTACACGATGCAGGTAATGGAGTTGATATTTATTTGCAAGGCCCAGTCGCTCAAAACCCAGAACAAAATACTCGGTGTCGGTTTCTGGTATGAAATCTCTCATGCTGAACGTCTCAGGGTGGCGAAGCTAAGTCTAACTGCCCTCGAGTTCGCAGTAATGGTGTGCAGTAGAGGTGTGCCTCGGCGCAGAGGGAGAGCTGGTATTCGCCCGGCTTGCGAAGGCGAGGAGGTGAACTCCTTCGTTCCCAGGGAGGCCATGACAAATTCTTCTTCTTCCTCTGAGCAGGACTTCCTGATGCTGCCGGACTCCTACCTGCCCATCCGCCTCAGAATTCCTGGAAGGCTCCTGCGCTCAGATGTTATTGTGAATGTTTCGATTTATCTCTCGGAGGCAACACCTGAAGAAAATCCTTCCTCTTCTCAGGCCCCTGCAGAATTACAGTCAAGCGAAATCTTGTTGGGAGACATGAACGGGAGGGTATTCCACATGCTCCGTCCCCTTTCTGCTGTCGCTCCGACTGGTCAGCAACCGCCGGCCCAAGTCCAGGAGAATTTGGGCTCTGTCTCTCCAGAGCAAGAATCTCTGCCTCCAGTTAATGAAATCTAGGCTAGAGAGGAAAGCCACAGTGCAATTCAGCCGGACCCCGATGAACAGCTACAGTGGGACGAGGAGATGGCTAATTGGCTCGACACGTTAAGCCCGAAGCATCTGCCACCACCGGAGGCGCCCAGTCGCCCTTCCTGAGTCTCCTTGGTCGTTTTTTCTCCAGGTTTTAGCTGAGTCCTATCAATGTCTTTTTCGTCTAACAGTTTGGTCGTTCCCAGTTCTTTTTCTTGCCTTCACCTGAAGGTTTGTCTGTGTAAATACAGTGTCAATGGTAGTGTATACAGGCTTTATAGGGTCTGGTTTTTTTTGGATTGCTATCCAAGAGTCTGGTTTCTGCATGTCCGCTGTTCAAGAATTACAAAAGGGACAATATCTGGTAATGGGGTCTCGTTGGAAAGATAGTCTGTTTCAGCTGTTTTTGCTAGAGGGCTGGGCAATGCCCCTCTCGAATGATTTAATCTCTGTAAATATTTTCTTTCCTTAATATAGATTAGACTTTACTTAGAAAAAAAAAAATTAGCATTGTCAAAAATCAAGGAAGCACAATTACACTGTGGGCATGGAGAGGTTCAACTGAAAATTTTGTTCCATCCTATGGAATCTCTACTTATTGATTACATCCAAATATGAGGGGGATCTAAACTACAATTGACCCTAATAATGTCGTTGGCATTAGCAGGTACAATGATTGACCATACAAAAGGTGATATTATCTTTTGCAAGGGGTTTCCAATTTTTTTTGCTTGTATAAAGCTTGAAAAAGACACCTCAAAAAAGACTAGCTTTACAAAGCATGAGAAGACCTGAAGTTAATAAAGGGAATTCCTGCTTACTGTTCTCTTTAAAACCTGAATTAATAGACATTTTGATTTTGTAGGTGTCTGACTAAGGGCTCCTAGATAAATTTGAAACTTGTTGATGCAGAACACAAAACTTAGCTTCTTGAGTTTTCAATCTATCTCTTCTGTTTCATAGTTTCCATTATACTTGGAATCCCACTCCTATGATTTTCCTCTTGAGCATGATTTTCTCTTGTTGTAGTGAAAATAGAGATCTTGTTATTTGCCAAAAAAACCTCATCCTAATTCAAGTCATTCCAATCTATAAAGAAAACTACCAAGAATCCCCTAATTCAAGTCATCCTCCATATTATCCTCAGTGAACCACACTTACACTGTCAATTTGAAACTAAAGAACACAGAGGAACAATTGCAAAATTGAAGGAGCTACTCACCTTTTTAGCTAGCAAAGCTATGAAACACTTGAAAAATTCATTGAACACAGATTGGAGAGAGATGTTGCAGGATCACCAGCTCTGAGGATATAACACTAGAAATGAATTGAGGGTGTCTATAGTTTGGGGTTACAATAAAACTGAATTGATAGAGTTGCTTTGCATAAATATTTAAATGTGTAATGGTATAGGTTGAATTGTGCAATGGTATAGAGGTTGTAATGCCTTTCGGCTTCTAGCCTTACATCTTAAATTCAATGGGCCACTTGGCTTGGTCATATGATGGCATTTTTAATATTGGATTAGGAATTAGCAAAATTTATTAAGAAACCAGGGAGAAGGATAACCCCCTTTTATCCTCAATGTTCCACAACCTAGGTATGAGCCTTTATTGGCCAAACACTTAGCTTGATTGATTCCTTCCTCTAAGACTTGGAAAAATGTATGGATTCAAAGCAAGGAAAATTTTAAGGACGGAAAATTTTCTTGAAGTTAAAAAACATTGACGAATCTCACTAATCCCTAATATGCAAACTATAAAATGTTTATTGATATATTTGTAAAATTATTCAAATTTATAATGATTTTATATAGTCTCTATATAATGTTGGCTATTTTTAAGGAAAATTATCCCACTTGGCGAACGTTAGTGATCCAGATTTAAATAGCAACACAACAAAATCCAGAGATAACCATATACACAAAGATACAATGGAAATAATACTTCACTTCATTAATGTAAAATACTGAAATATACTTACAAATAGAAATGGAAATAAACAAGCTAGGGCAATGGTAGCTTATCTCTGAGAAGAGATGTCGTGGCTACATGCCTCTGAACTGTGTTACAATGAGGCTCGAAGGCCTATTTATTGTTGAGAAACAATGGAAAACCGTTAACATCCCAAAACCTAACCCTAGAATATGAAACGCCAAATTGTGGGCTCCGTTTTGGGTAAGTTGGTACATCAACTTCCCAAGGTCGTAACTTTGGCACTTGATCTTCGCTTGACACGTGCAATAGTTCGTTAGAAAGATCTATTCGAGCGCTACATCTGTCCATGGACCAATGTTGCTCCTAGATTTGCCAAAAAACGTCGTTTAGGGCCTCAAAACGGCTCCGGAAGTTCATGACCCGAAAAACTGCTAAGAATAGTAAATTGTGCTACAATTGAGGAAACTGAAAAACTAAAAGAGACAGTTGTGGGGGTCCAAATGGGATAGGTGGGTGGCCACCAACATCCACCTGGATCATTCCTCCCCCCTTAGGAAGCAATGGTCTCCATTACACTGAGTTCCTCCATCTGCTAAACTTAGTCCTTAGTTAGTTGTTATGCAATCTCGGATGTGTCTAGTAATGGTGGGAAACATGGTCGAGGGTGGTACACATTGAACACTTGGTGCAGGCGAAGGAATGGAGGAATTTTGTGCTTCAAAGCATTATTTCCCACAGCCTTGGTAATGGTGTAAGGACCATGTCGGTGTGGTCGGAGCTTCTGATGGGCTCTTGTAAGGCATTCTTTCTGCAAATGCAAGCATACTTTGTTGCCCACCTGAAGCTTATTTGGTACCCCTATGGGTGAGGAGAAGTTGTTCCTATGTTCTGTCATGAACGTATCCATTTGTTGCTGCTTCTGCCTGGACAAACCCTTCGCGAGGGTCATGGATGTGGCAACGATCTTCCCCTGACTTTGGGAGCGAACCAGACAGAAAATAAATTTCCTAGTCTGCAAGATGAGCTTGCTGCCTTTCTTAGTAGCGATCAAAGAGGTGGCGGTAGATGGGGCTACCTCCGGTATCCTGTATAATGAATTACCCAAAGAAAAAATCACAACGTGAGGCCTTGACTCATACACAACATGTCGCCTCCACAAGTATGGCTAGCCTAATAGTACGTCACAAACATCTAGAGGTGTAACATCACATAATACCTCGTCTGTGAAGGGCTTGATGCTGTAGGGAAGGCGAAACTGCTGGCGAACTTTGAGATCTCGTCCTTCGTGAAGCCACCCGATACTGTACGGCTGCGAGTGTTGTGTAGTCGGTAGGCCCAACTGCTTCACGACCTCTGCTGAAATGAGGTTCTTTTGGTTGCCACTGTCGCCAATGAATTGCAGCGGCGAATCCTTCACCCACATATGTGAGTGGAAAATACACTCCCCCTCCTCTGGATCTTCGGGCTCATTCTTCTGGATCTTGGCGGTGGCAACAATGACACTGGGCTCCGCATCAAAGATCTGCTTCCCTTTGCCATTCCCCTTGTCAGGTTCTGACTTAGGGTTGGAACATGCATTTGATTCTGAAGCCTTCAACTTGGCCACCAGCGACTGCTTGGTCTGACACTCACTTGTGTTATGAGTGGGACTGTTGTGGAACTCACACCGCTTTCCTGTGTGCTTCTTC
This sequence comes from Pinus taeda, assembly GCA_000404065.3. Lineage (NCBI taxonomy): Eukaryota > Viridiplantae > Streptophyta > Pinopsida > Pinales > Pinaceae > Pinus > Pinus taeda. The sequence goes on from APFE031260950.1 coordinate 107,758, forward strand.
GCCTTCGTGGTGTTGTTCTTTCTTGCGGCTTCGACGAGTTGTCTTGGGTTACCCCGCCTTGGCTTTGTACTTTGGTCTTCAGATTTGCAGATCCAAAGTCTCGCTTCTTCTGTTTGAACTTCTGCTCGATTTTGACAGCGTATCGGTACACCGTGCCGAGCGAGGAGATGTTCAGGAACTCCATCTCTTCCTGGCTGTATCTATGTAGGCGGCCACGGTATTTGAGTACCAGATGCAGCTCAGAATCTTTGATACCCAACTGTGTGCGAAGGGTATGAAAAATGTTTGTGAACTCTGGCACATCTTGGTCCCTTCCCTGTCGCAGCGTGGTCCACTTTATGTATTTGTCCTCATAGCTTTTGATAGGGTAGTACTACTCCTTGATGGCATCCTAGAATGAATCCCAGGTAGGTACGGCTGAAAATAGTGAGCCCGTGATTTCATCCTTTTGCTCATAGTAGGTTTCCCACCAGTCCTTGACGTGGGGGGCTACTTTGAAAAGAGCGAAAACAATCTTTTCTCGAGTCGAAAATTCATGAACAGAAAAATACCCATCTAGCAGATTTAACCATCTCTCTATGGCATTTGCGTTTATTTGACCCTCGAAGATGGGGATTTCAAAATTAACTTGTACCTTAAAGGGCGTGGCGTTTCCAGAGTAGCTGCTGGAAGTCGATGCATCGCCTCTGGGTAGCCGCTGAAGGATCTGCACAACGCTGTCCATCATCGCGTTCCTTTGTCGCTCGAGGGCTTCTTCGAGCAAGGTTTTGATAGGACCTCCTACCCCCTCGTCTTTCTTCTCATCCGCCATGGGAGCCTGTCGCGATTTGTGAGGCTGGTCTTGCAAAGGTTCGACCAGTTCAAGCCCTAACTCCTTATATCCCGACCTCGTTGGGGACATGCAAAGAAAAATAGAGAAAAAGTAGACCGCTTTGATACCACTGATCTGGATTTAAGTAGGAACACAACAAAATACAGCGATAACCATATACACAAAGATGCAGTGGAAATAATACTTCATTTCATTAATGTAAAATATTGAAATATGCTTACAAACAGAAATGGAAATAAACCAGCTAGGGCAATGGTAGCTTATCTCTGAGAGGAGATGTGGCGGATACATGCCTCTGAACTGTGTTACAATGAGGCTCGAAGGCGTATTTATTGTTGAGAAACAATGGAAAACCCTTAACATCACAAAACCTAACCCTAGAAAATGAAACACCAAATTGTGGGCCCCGTTTTGGGTAAGTTGGTACATCAACTTCCCGGGGTCGTAACTTTGGCACCCGATCTTCGTTTGACATGTACAATAGCTCGTTAGAAAGATCTATCCGAGCACTACAACTTTGGGAAGAGCATCATTGGTCTATAAACCCATGTTGCTCCCAGATTTCCCAAAAAATGTCATTTATGCCCTCAAAACGGCTCTGGAAGTTCAACACTCAAAAAACTGTTAAAAATAGTAAATTGTGCTACAATTAAGGAAACTGAAAATCTAAAAGAGACAGTTGTGGGGGTCCAAATTGGATAGTTGGGTGGCCACCAACATCCACCTGGATCAATTAGCCCCTAAAAGTTTCCATGATTCAAAGTGGTTGGTTACTTCCTAGATTCACCAAGTGAGCCTTCTAGATTGCCATTAGACCAAGAAGATTAGTGCATGATTCTAATGATTATTGTTAAATATCCAATATAAAACAAATGCCTCTGCGTGATTATTGGTTTCCTTATTTGGTCCCCATTCAAAACAAACTTTATAAAATGATCCTCCTACACTTACCATCAACCTATTTTTCCTTTTGAGACCCCGTCTAAAAACATACAAAATTTTCTATGAGAGACTTGTTAACCTTGGAACACCTCATCTTCCCCTCTAGATAAATTTTCCAATTCTACCACTATATATGTTTTGAGTCGATTATTGTAGGATAAGAGGCATGTAGGAAATTGTAAGCCCAACAAGGTTTCAATTTTAGGAATCACATCAATTTAATGCCTAGCCCAACATATATTTATATTGTTTTAAACATGAATATTTTTTATAGCATGAAACACAACCATTTCGACAATAAGACAATCACTAACCATTAGAAATCAATTGATCACGTTTTGTGTTTGTAAAGTTAGTGTTCATGGACATGAGGCTTAACATTTTTAAAGGAATTAGCAACTCAATAAAACCTTTAGTAAGGAAATCCTAGAGCTTCCTTCATGCCTAGAGAATGTTATCTATAATGTTATCTATAGGAATAACAATATTGATAAACTCGGAACCGTTCCCACAATAGGAGAATCACTAATCATTACTAAGGCAAGCCTAGAACTTCTATTCAGTTGTTAAATTCCTTTAGCAATGCAGGCCTACAACTTCCTTCATGCCTAGAGATTGTTATATATAAGAATAACAATATTTGAAAATTAAGAACCATTCCCACAATACGAGAATCACTAACCATTAAAAAGAAGTTGTTTGTTTGATTTTTATGTTGGTAAAGTCAGTGTTCATGGACATGAGGCTGAACAATTTCAGTCATAAAACAATTTATAAAAAAGAACTAGACTAGATCAACATCTTAACCAAAAAATGAACGAGGTGTCACTTGTTTTAATTGAAATTCCTCCAACATCTACATCATTTTATTATATCATATTAAAACATTTTATCCAAAAAATGTGTTGATATAATTGCAGATATACAACCAATTCTTGGTCAATTTCAACACACTAACAGTAATTTTCCAAGTGCAAATATAGGCATGGTATTTTCAATGAAAAAACAAGTTATCATAGAAACAATTACTAATATACTTGAATACATACAACAAAATCCTCTTGCAGATTTGAGTTTTCAAGGATACTATAAAAAAAGGCATATGTATGAAAATTTGTTAAGATGCTACTATTTTTTATTGTGAATTTTCTCTATTATAATCCATGTTATTGCAAAATCTTTATTGAAATTTTCTAGAAATTCTGAATAAACTAACATGTTGTTAATTGCTTGTAGGAAAGAAGAAATACTAATACGCTATAGGAAAGAAAAATTTCAATTATTGTTTACTAAATGCATGCAATAAAACTGTAGGTAGTTGCATCTATGGGAAGAGTTAGTTATGTTGCTCGTACAAGGAGAAGTGGCAAGCGAGTGACTAGGGGTGCCTAGATGCGATGCCCTTCATCAAATGAGGACTAGACAGGTGATGTGAATGCCAACAATGCTCCCAACAATGTTGTTGAGGATGACCATGCGATAGAAGTTGATGTTGTCATACCATCAACCACACAGTCACCATCAACCACAGTCCCAGGGGCAAGTTCAACTAAGAAGATCAACACTATAAGAGGTTGGAAAAAAGAAGACGTGTTACTTGCAATTGATGACATATAGTTTAATGGGTATTCATGTCGTGCATATGCAAAAAACATGGTATTCCTCCCTCATCAATACATTATTGGATAAATGGGCTCACTCATACAAAACATAGAGGGCCTCTTATAGTTATGACTGAATAGGTGGAGGCCGAGGTGGTTGAGTGGTGTAAGGAGATGGCCTAATTGGGACATGGGCTAGAGTTGATACAAATTAAATCCACAGTTTATTAGATCTATCAAGGGAGGCAAACTCCATTTAAAGAAGGGTTTCCAAGTAAAGCATGGTGGTTTAGGTTTTAAAAAAGGCATCCATACCTTGTATTGCATACAACTGAGAGCCTTGACAAAGATAGAGCTTTAAATATACGCCCTGCAATTGTGTCTAAGTTCTACGACACTCTTTCTAGTGCATACAATAAGTATTCTTATGTTGCAAACCATATAAGGAATTGTGACGAAATTCGTTTACATGCAGGAAGGAATTATGACATGCAAGTAATTGTTAAGAGAGGGAGTTGAAATGTGCCAAATGTTTTTCCTTAGAGTAGGGAGTGGATAACTATTATATGTTGTGTTAATTCAATTGATGCTTTTATATGAGGCTTTTATCTATTCAAAGGTAAAAATCAACTGAAGAACCATATACAAAATTGTGAACCAGGTGCATGCATGGATGCTCATCCCAATGGATGGATGACTAAGGAGATTTTTAAAAATTGGTTGTCACTTTGTTTAATTTATTCCAGGTGGTGTCTAGATGGTCATGGAAGACACATTGTTGTACGAACAATTAAGGAGGAAAACAATTTGGTCATCGACTTGTTAAAATTGCCTGCTCATACTACTAACATATTGGAACCCCTTGATGTCAGTGTCTTTGGCCCTTTCAAAAACTATTTTAGGTCAGAGCGAGTTGCATGGATGGAAAAGAATCCAGGGGTTGAGGTGAAAATGTTTGAGCTAGAAGAGATTGGAAGTAAAGCCTTTAAAAGGGTTCTCATACCATCAAATATCAAGGTTGGCTTTAGAAGGAATGGAATATGGCCACTGAACTATGATGCTCTTATGCATGCTACTGGTTGTAGCCAAGTGTTTCATGTAAATGGTTAAGAAGAAGGGCATGTATAAGTAGATTTTGAAATGCAAGAAGAAGTGGATGAACAGGAAGATGAAGTTGCAGTTGATAATATAATTTCCCTCTCTCAAGGACACTTATATGGTGATGATGATGAACATGTAAGTGAAACACAATACCATCATGAACCAATTGATAGTAACATGGAGGTTTTTCTACCAACTGAAGCACATGGAACTTTAGTTGATGATATTCCTAATGACTTTGTTGATCATGCAGTTGACAATGATAATGTGGTTGAAAAAGACATTACCAATCCAAGTAACCCCACCATCATGGATGGTAGAAGACATGATGAATATAAATAAACATGTGTCTCAAGAACCAATGAAGAAATCATGAACATGCCTTCACAACCAACATAATTGAACAATGATATAGTTCATTTTTTGTGGACAATAGATCAATGGAAGAAGATAGTGCACATAATGAGGAATCAAATGAAGAGAACAATATAGTTTAATCAATTATCCCAGATATTGAAAGGTGAGTTTCAACCAATGACATGTAGGTGGCAGGGAATGAGAATCTATTTGGTCTATTCCTAAAGCTACCGATAGAGATAATGTTAATGAAAAAAAGCATGGAATACCAGGTAGTCTTCATTTGGGACGAAGTTCACAGTTACTTACCTCATAAGACTATATATCCCTATTAGTTGAGTCTGAAAAAAAATAAACTTGACATTCAATAATTAAAACAGAAAAAGAAGGATTTAACTAAGAAAAAGAAGGCAACAAGGATTGTTGCAACACAACTTTGAGCATAGGAAAGGCTTGAAAGAAAGAAAGGAAAGAGAAGGACCATAAAAAACAAATGGCAAGGCAAGAAAAGGAAGTAAGAAAGGGTCAACAAATGCCTCAAAGAGAACAGGGGATGACAATTGACAATTATGCAAGAAAATATAATGAAACTAGGATGATGTCAACAACATTGGACCGAATTGAAGATAATACACCATTATTCCAAGACCTCATAAACATTCAAGTGCCTCAATATCAAAATGGGGGTTTACCGACTTGCTATATTCCTACCATTGCATGTGACAATCTCATGTATGCTTATCAGACACCTCCACTTAATGCAGGGTTTAGTAGCACAAGTGTGAGTTATGGGTACTCAATTCCTCCATGTATACAAGGGGAACATTGGACCCAATCATATGGAAACAATGCAACACATCCGAATCAACCACTATTAGATAGGAAAACCTACTTGGATCAAGAAAGGAACTCAAAAATTTTGGGAACTAAAGATTTTGGAGGCCATCAAGAATAGGGATGTGATATGTTTTTTGGTGTAACCACATTATGATGTGGATTTTTTTGATCTTTCATGACTCCATTGAATCAAACAATTTTTAAAAAATTTAATCAATCAACTTCACAATTGTCTTGTTATGACCAGAGAACAACATGAAACCAAAACACGGTGGATGACAAGAAATAATACCACACAATCAATGAAGAATCTGGAGGCCCTCAAGCAAAAGAGTTGTCATGTTTTTTTTGGTGTAACCACATTAGGATGTGTATTTTTGTAAGGATTACCATTTTGTATTCTCATAAAATCTATGTATGACTAATTTGGGTAGCATATAGAATGTCTCTCATGCATCCACATAATATGTTCTCTCTTGCAACCAACTACTAGATGTTTACAGTTTGACAAGCAATTGAAATTGTAGGATGTTGAAATTTAATTATATTTAAGTTTCACCTACACCCAACACTATTACTGATATTCAAGATCATGCTCTGTTTAATGAATTTTATTTTAACATGCAACAAGTTTTATACATATTCATGTAACAGGGTCTAATTTATCGACACTAATATATTAATGTTATTCAAAGATGGTGTTAGTGAGAATCAATTCTAGTCAATTCTACATGGTCATGAACAAAGAATTCTTTTCCTTCAAATTAGCAATGATTGGTTCAAAGAATGTAATTAAAAGAAGCCCTACAATTTCATCACAGATCAAAGAAAAAATACAACTTGAATGATGACTCCCATACAGATAAACTTAATAAATAATAAGTTACTCTCATAACATAATTTATCGACACTAGTATATTAATGTTATTCAAAGATGGTGTCAGAGAGCCAATTCTACATGGTCATGAACAACGAACTGTTTGTTCAAAGATTGTAATTAAAAAATCCCTGCAATTTCATCACAGATCGTATGAAAAATACAACTTGAAGTTACTCTCGTCATAGATAAACTTGAAACTACTCTCATCACAGATAAAGTTAATAAAGAATAAGCTATTCTCATCACAGAATTTATCGATACTAATATATTAATGTTATTCAAAGATGGTGTTACTTAGTGTCAATTCTACATGGTCATGAACAAAGAATTATTTTCCTTCAAAACAAAAACAAATGGTTCAAAGTTTGCAGTTTAAAAAATCCCCACAATTTCTTCGCAGATCAAAGCATGATTACAACTTGAAGCTACTCTCATCACAAATAATCTTGAAGCTACTCTCATAATAGATAAAATTTAAGCTACATCTCATTCTACATATTAAATTGGATAAGAATAATAAAATCTAGCAAGATAATAATAATTTAAGATAATGTCAAACAACAGTGGTTCCACAACTTATTTTTGAAGCATTTCAAGACCCATGTTGAGACCCACAATGCCATTGGAGGAATTAATATAGGAGGCATGGTGAGATCCATAATGCCACCAACACAATACTTCCATATACCAATAGTATTGACATGTTCTCAAGAGAATCAAGCTACAAGGCACAATGAAATTAAAATTTAACCTCCATCTGCTCTTAGAAATCTCTCTAGTCAGTCTGGTAAGTGCAATTTTGGGCTACAAAGTTTACCTAGAATTGGAAAACGTATCGCAGAAAACAGTAAAGACAAGAAACAGGTGGTTGCAAAGAAAGATGCTCACAATCTAAGGAGGTCTAAAGTGAAAAAAATTTCTTCAAGGTCTCACTCTGTCCGAAGGCCCAACAAATATGTTCACAACAGACAAATGTGTATATGTAACACCATCCTCCCACATTTACACAAGTTAACCGGTTCGCTGGGGTAAATATGCTATGAGAGGCTCCTATGATATGATTCAAATTCCCATGTATAGTTAAGGAAGTGAAACTGATAAAACACAACCAAACTAACCTTCCACACATGTTACAAAACATCCAGGATCCAACCAACCTTTCTAGGTGACCAACCCCTGAGGAAACTTAACATTTTACTAAACTAGAGCCTCAATCTTTCCCATGACATGGGAATGCATGAAACTGGGACCCTCTAGTCACTCTCACAACAAGGGCATGCAATCAAATGGGATCTTTTTGAGTTAGTTCATTTCAAGCGACCCTGGATTTTGTGCCACTCTTTCAGAGCCATGACTCAAGGACCACTGCCCAAAACTCCATGGAACTTCCAAAAACGAAATATAACATCGGAACAATGAAATAAATGCAAATACTTGAATAAAAACCTGATTGGACACCTACTAGCCATGACAGACATTTCGTCAAACATGTCACAAATATGCATTCTATAGGTCATAACAATAGATCTAAGCATATGGGTCTCATGCTTATCTAAGAACCAATAAGAAGAATTGTTGCCTTATCACATTAGCTGCATTACCATATCTTAGGTCATATATTCATTGTTCATTCATTTACAAATCAAAACATGATGAGAGTTGTACATCATCATTGTCATAAAACATACTCATAACCAACATATAAACAACATAAATAATAAGGATACAACAAACATAGAGTCCACATATAAAATAATACATTACACATGAAATACCAAGGAGTAGGAACTCTAATTAATGAATGCATAAGCCAACGAGGTTTGGGACATCCACGAACCACTTGACCATATATTGGTTGAACCAAATCTTTCTTTCAACTAATCACCCCTGTGCCATATTCCAAGCATGAATGTGGGACTCATAACAAAAAAATCAACCAGGGCTTCCCAAGGCTACACCACCTCACCCTCATCAATAGAACCATGCTTTACCCCAATCCACACTGGTTCACTAAGCCCTAAACAAGCATGGACGCCATCGGATTTCTCCACCTACACCATGAGGAATTTTACTATCTCCTAATCTCTATGATTTATTGCAATCCACAGTCTGATTTAGGGATAACTAGGCCATAATGGAGACTCAACCCTCCAAGATTTACAATATATCCTACCATTCACTGGCCAATGATTCCTAAGCCTAATCAAGGGCACCCACTTCTAAGATTTACCATATATATTTCCATTCACCGGTCGAGGATTCTTATGCCCATTGAGGCAACACAAAATCTGAATTTATCGCAACCCATAGTCTGATTCAGGGGTTACTAGGCCACGAATTTACCGCAATCCATAGTTCGGTTCAGGGATCACTAGAACATGTATTATTTATTTCAGACATCCAACTCACTCAGTTTCGAATCCATCTGAAAATCCAACTCAACCAAAACATGAGAACCCCATCACACCATGACTATTTGGAAATGGCAAGGCTAGGCTAAAAAAATTGGTCACACCTGGAAAAACCCATGCCAATGATAACAAGAGAACCAAGAACACACATGCATAACCATGCATGCCAAAACTAGCAAGGAAATCATACATGCAAATCGATACCTACAAATAATCTCGTTTTAGCTGCTTGAACCAGCTCTTCCTTGCTTGATCCTTGTTTTCCTTTGACTTCTTTTCTTTTCTTGATCCAATGCTAGAGTGTTCCAAGAAAAATCTAAGTGTCCAAGAGGGAGAGAGAGAGAGAGAGAGAGAACAGAGATAGAGCTCCAAAACTAAACAGAAAAAAAGTATATGAACTGATCCTCATAAGCTTGTTTATCATTGAGGCCTCTATTTTCTTCAATTTTCCATTATTTTTCCTTCATTTTCCTCCTCACATGCAACCTATGACCTTTCACCTTCATTTTCTCCTAACTTCATTTATTATCATAAATAAATTGTTAAAAATGCCATTTTTCCTTTCCAAAGCCTTTGCCATTGCCTTTCCACTTTCCTTAGCCATAATAAAACAAATGAACACCCGCACTAGGATGTTTTTCCCACCATTCAAATTGGAATACGTCTCCCATGAACTTGATATTATAGTTTTTTTACATGGATTTTTAACCAAGGTTGTTACAACATCAACAGGCTACGCTTGAAGTAGTAATTCTACCATTGACACAATAAAGAAGAAGTAGGATCCCCAGAATTTGAATTCAAAACGAAAAATTCAAAACCCTACCCAAAACCCTAAATACATAGAGCATATAATTTTTTTTCTAAAACCCTACTAAAATACACAGAACATAAAATACATTTTTGGTTAGGGTTTTGGGAACCCTACCCAAAACCCAAAAATATAGAAAACATAAAATTTTGTTTTCTAAAAGCTTACTAAAATACCCAAAACATTTTTTAGATACCCTACTAAAACACTAAAAAAAAATTAAAACCAGAGTAAAATACCCAAAGAAAGAGCTAAAATTATCAACCGAATAGTGGATTGAATTTGTTGAAAAACATAGAGAACCACATTTTTTAAAACCGTGCTAAAATACCCAAAGAATGAGCTAAAATTCCCAACAGTGAATTAAATGTGTTGAAAAACACGAAGTGTGGTTGGTAGGAAAATGTATCCTACTAGAGTGTCAGAGAAGCCACCGCTATGCCCAAACGCCACTGCAAGCCTCACCATAGCACTTCTGCAATAGATAGAGTGATTACCTACAACCGAAACACAACAAAATTATTTTTGGAGCACCCAATATCTTAAATGTGCAACAATTTATCCATAAAACTATAGAAGCAACACATTACGTTAATCTCCCATAGGCTCCATCACATTCCATAACCCGCACAATTGACTAAGAGAATAGGCCCGACAGTAAACCCCCAGTGAACCAAGTGAAACAACGAGAGGAGGATGCGTGAACCCCCCTCGAACTAGAGAAAGTAAACGCATTAGTAATGGTAAAACCCATCACGAACTAGGCAAAATAACCTTGAGTGGAATGGTAAGCTGCCCACGAACGAGGTATAACAGTGATAGGCACAATGGTAAACCCCACTCAAACCTATCCACACAACAAAAACCCTCGAGTAGTGTAGACAAACATGCACTTGTGACCAAGAATCTGTGGTTGGAAGAACAACAATTGGGGTGGCTTAGTGGCCACACACGAGGTCTGAACAAGAATGCATAGGTCATCAAAAAAACCCTTGGAAAACGACATCTCAAAAACCCTAAACGAATAATAACCCAATGTTTTCAATGCGCCCACCCATCAGGACATGTGGATGAACACGTTAGATGCTTGTCATACTACGGTAAGCTAACGGAGCATGTGGTTAAACATCGTGGGAGGGAGGGCAAGCAAGTATTGGCATTCGCCCCCTAACCATTAAACAAATCATTCGAAAATAGCTAGAAGGTATCTCAGAAGACATTGAGAGAGTAGTTTTATACCACAAAAGAGCAACCCTCTTCATCTTTTACTTTTATCTCAAATCAAGTTTACTTTCTATTTGAATATTTTAGAGAACCAGAAAAAAAGTCTATATATGTTAATAAAGCTAGGTATAAAACTATCTTTAAAAATTATTATGAAAATCGTTATGGATATTTTATTGAAATATTTTTTTTCATAATAGATTTTTTAATATTTTAAAATCTATTAAAATATGGTGTTTTATTTTAGATTTAGATTTAATTTTATTATTTTAAATAATAAAATAAGTTGAATATACAATGAAAGAAGTTAAGTAAATATTGTATCATTCACACAAAAACCATAAGATGTATTTTAGGAAAACTCATATGTGAAAACCAACTAGAAGGCGAAGATTGTACTCTTACTCTTTTCTTCTCAATTATGAAATACAAGTAAAAGGGAAGTGCATTGATTATGGAATTTCCATGGACACTGTGATTTCAATGACATTTTTCTAGATGCTCTACTCAACCATGTAAGAACAAATAATACGTGAGAATGGAACCCATTATTTTCCGGCAGTCCACTACACAACATGCCCTAATAATTATATAGGGTTAGGGTTAGGTTTTTTGCATGCCTCAACTTCTAATTAATGCAAAGGTTTTGAACTCCCTAGAATCTTCTTAAAATCCACATATGAATAACTCAATATGTTTGAGCAATGTGAGTTGACATGCCATCCACTTAGTGTCATGGAGGTCCACATGATAGATCAACTTGTGGGAGGCATAACCTCTGCATACAAACTCCTATTGAGGTGATATTTAGGTTGTTTAATATCTCATGATGTGCATAATAGCGTTGAGATATTGAGAGCCTTTATCATAAAACTTAACCCAAAAATGAATATTTAAGGCCTCAAATGGACTCTAAAGGGTTTTTCATGCTAAATCACCAAAGAAAGACCTACTCGTAAATAGGCCCTACAAGCCAATACCTCTAATTGTTTTCACCTATGATGTAACAAAATATATGACATGATGTATAATGATCCATTCCATAGATCATACCTCCCCATTTAGGTAGGATTTGGTCCTACAATTATTTTATCAAAGGATGTGAGTAAATATTTCCTCCACCTTCTCCTTAGAGTATCATTTGTCCTTACATGAAAGTTGTTCTCTCAACCCAACTTACCAAAGTTCATGTTAAAAATTATCGAAGAGAAATAAAATATTTATCAAGAGAATTATTACCAAAAACAATCATAAAACATAATGTACATAATGTTTACCCTGGGAAAACCCCAACTCCGTGGAAAAACCTAGCTAAAATAATTCCACTAGATCCCTTGTCCAAAACTTGACTAAGTTGACAGAGTGAGTCTCAATCGCTCACATTCCTTGATCTATTACAATTATTCCTCCTAGGCTTCTAAAGGCTCCATGACATGAAATTCATGGGTAGAAAATCACGGGTACATTGAACCACATGCCTAAAACCATTACCACTTGACCTGATCAACTTTGACCCTTTCTTTGAGTCAAGTTTACTTAACAATCCCCCCTTAAACCTTCAATTAGGGTGTCTTTGACTAAATTCGACCAAACTAGCTAAGTGAGTCAGCACCGCTCACCTCCAGCCCTTACCCCCCTCAAAGTTTATACTAAGGGTATTAGTTAACTCGCCATGCCCCATATCACCTAGGTCTAACACCAAACTTTACCAACAATTTCCTAGAGGTACACATACCTTACCAGGTCTTTACAATAGTATGCCTATACACATTTACTTCCATCCTCTATGTGTCCTTCACCTGATTGAACAAGATTTGACAACAAATTCCTTTTTAATATGTTGACTCCACAAACTGGCATGCCTATAGCTACTCATTTGTGGACTAACCCTTGATCCCATTCACTCACACTATATGTATGAAAAAACTTTGCATCAATCCCTCCATCCACTATAAATCCTTAGCAACAAAGGTGTCCCCTAAAGCCAACACTTGGCTTTGATACCAAATTTAAAAAATTACCAAAGAGAAACAAAATATTTACTAAGATAATTATTACTAGAAATAATCATAAAACATAATGCACATAGTGTTTACCTTGGGAAAACCCAAAATTTGTGGAAAACCCCAGCTAATGAAACTCCATCAGATCCCTTGACCAAAACCTAGCCAAGCCGAGCAAGTGAGTCTTCACTACTCACATCCCCTGGTCTATTACAATAGAGTTCCTCCTAGCCTTTAAAAGTCTCCATTGCATGAAATCCAGGGGGGAGAAGGCAATGGGTAGGCTAAACCATGTGCCCCAAACTATTATCATTTTCCTCGATCAAATTTGATTATTTCCTTGAGTCAAGTTTACCTAATAGTTCATGCCACACCCATCTAGCTATTCTGGACTTATCTACACAACAATGTCTTCTACTAATTTGATATTTTAGTTCTAATTATTTTATGATACATATAGGTTGCTCATCAATTTTCTCATCTAACATGCAATGCTGGTAAAGTTTGAGGTTTTCTACATTCAATACATAGTAAGTGTACATATATGGTGATAGACTGAGTTTGTAGGAATTATCATGCACTTCTCCAACACTTTAAAAGGAACATACAATAAATACTCAATCTTATTATGAGGACCCTTTATCCTTTGTTTGTTCAAATACAAACCAAACTCTTTCTCCTACTTTGAAAAAATTATCAATTTTATGTTGATCACGCCAATTCTTGTAACTTTTTCTACGAATTCTTCAATGTCTCCTATAAATAAACATAAATTTGCTTGATTTATCAATGAAATTTTCATCATACAATGTTTCTCCTACGATCTTTTCCCTCACTCCTTTGTGGTGTCCATATACAACATCTTAGGCAAAAGGTAACAAATACCCAAAAGAAGTTTCACAGAGGGACTTACTAGAAGTTTGGATTGCTTTGCTATAAGAGTGTGAATTATAAATCAAATTTTTATCCCACTCTTTGGATGCTTTTGAACATAACCCATCAAAAGATGAACCAATTCTATGTTTACTATGTATGTCTACCAATCCATCTATAGATGGAAAGTTATAGATATTTTAACTTGGTGCCGATATTCTTCCAAAAGTGTATTCCAAAAGGCACTAATAAATTTAGTATCTCTATATGAGATGATGCTTTTTGATATCTCAAACTACCCCTATAGCTTTTGAAATAATATTTTTTTCATATCTTTTCCCTTGTTAATCTTCTTACAAGGTATGATAATGAACATCTTGTTAAACTTGTTAACTACAAGAAATAGATAGTCCTGTCCCTTCTTTGTTCTTGGTAAACCACCCACGCAATTCATGGAGATGTTCTCCTATGGTTTACTAGGTACAGGTAGCGAATGGTATAAATATTGATTTCTATCGCTAGTATTGTTGGTACAAGAAAATACACATCCATTAATAATGTGAGCTAAGCATTTTTTCATTGTAGGCAAATATTCATACCTTTGCAACTTGGAAACTGTCATCTTAACACCAAAACACTATAATGCAACTTTGAAGGTATAATAATCTTTGATAAGTTGCAATATTTCATTTTAGGAACACATAAATCATGTAGTTTTTAGAGAAACCCATCGTAGGGTTAATAATCAGCCTTACTTTCACCTTCTTCCACACAAAGTTGGCCATAGGAAGACCTCTTTGGAGTACTCATATTCTATGTACACCTCTTTGTATGCAACATGGGTGAAAGGATCCATGTGCACAAGTACTCACAAATATATGATCTTGGATGTGAACATATTAGAAAGCATATTTTTCAACTTATCATTGCTATTGTTATTATAATTGATGATGAGATGAAATTGCTATAAAATCCCCTCCACTTGTAATGTCTAGTTTTTTAAATCTTACTTTAGGCCTACAAATATTGGATTGGTTGGAGATCACTATGAATGACAGTCTCCTTTCCATGTATAATGCTTCTTGTTGTGAAACAAACTATTACCTTTAGCTTTAAGTCCCAAAAATAATGGTGGCCTTGTGTAACTTAGGAGGTTGGCCACTATCACCTCATTAATTTTCCTTTGCACTTTAGAATAAGGAAAAGGTTCTTAGTGAAGGGGGGATTCCCTATTGGTTAATATGCACACTAATGTAGTAATGAGTGGAAGTAAATATAACCTAGCAATAATGGACATGCGATAATAATAAATGAAATGGGTTTTGTGTGATGAGTAAGAAAGAGTCAAGTGCCTTATCCATTTGTGTTACGGAGTCATTTAAACCCTTCCAAGAGGTAAAATCAAGAGAATATAAGTATCCATAACATGTGTTATAGAGTTCATAAATTGGTTCAACAATTTACTTAGGATAGACAAACAATCAGATGATGTGAATTGTTGTACTCTTAAGTTTTGGTGATTAAATCTTGCGAAGTTATGAGTGATAAGATTTATCTAGATCTGCAAGTCAAAATAATAATGTGTCCCATTACTCAATATTGTCTATAGACACACCTACCAAAGGATGTAGAATGTGTAATGTTGGAATCTTGATGGTGAATGACTCCAAAGATTATATTGATAGCGTTACCTTTATAACTAGATATTATTCTAATGTAGCATGATCTTCCTCTATAGCCTTATTACTACCTTTTTCATTTATAATTTTGTAGAATATAATATCTAAGTGGTTCCCTAGAACTAATTATGTTCGTAATGTAGAAATTACATGAGAAAAACCAACACTTACTTACACAAGACACTTTACCCTCCAAAGCCTGGACCTAGTTTACTCATAAATTCTTACATTGATCATTGATTCCAATCCATGTTGCAAGTGGAGTGAGTAGACACTTATATAGGTTTGAGCACTAATTCTTCACAGAATAAAATATCAATGGTTTTCCACGATCCATTAATTCTCTCAAGAATAATGATAAGACAATAATCTCTAATCTCCTCAACAAAATCTTTACTCAAAATAGAAAAGAGTGTGTTGAAATCCTTCTTTCCTCTAGAAGGTTATAATAAAATGTTCTAGAAAACAAATTTTAATAAATTCCTCATTTAACAAACTCCATAAATAAGTTTAATACAAAATAAATAGAGTTAGTCGCAACTACATTCAAAAAGTAGAGTTAACAGGTGGAAAACCTCCTTGGTTTGAGATATAGATTATATCAAGCTTTCAAAAGTAGACAAGTCTACCCTCCTAGATGATGAGTCATATGTGTCTGTCTATGAAAAAATGTGCTAGTAAATAACTCAATAAGTGTGATTTGTAATGAAAGATCCACATGGAATGTACTCTCATGCACACCAAAATTCCTCTTGCTAGCACGTTTGCATGATATCAAGGTGGTAGGCTTGGAGGAGTGTGCTAGGAAGCCTCATCAAGTGGACATGTGCATAAAAAATGTGCTCAAAATGAAATGATGTTCCAAAACAATTAGTTGATCCCAATTTTATGGGTAGTAGGACTGCATCAATATAATCAAATGGTGGAGCACTCTAATGTTCTCAAGAAACCATAAACTAATTTTTAAATTGATGGGTAGAGTGAAAGCTTCACACCTTGCACTTGAACAAATTATCTCCTGATGTAATATTATTATGGTACGTTAAGTATGTTGGGAATTTTGGCCATGTGAGAAGGTTTAGCATGAAAAATGTTTTGGGTCCACAAAGTAGGTTCCTTTTGAGGCCAACTTTATAGCTACATTAATCTAGAAATTTTTATGTTTTTCCACTTTCTATTGGATAATGAGAAAGGAGAAAACATTTTATACCAATGTGTCCCTTCAACTTTAGCTAATAAATCTACAATAATAGTTCTAGAATAGACCTTGTTATTTTTAGGAATTAGATACAACTATTGACTGTAACCTTGCTACACAACTTTGGGTACTAGAAAATATGTAATAGGTCCTTTGATTGCTAGTTTGCTTGCTCAAAATTGTTTGAGAAATGCCTTAGATAAAAATTCTTTTATTATAGTGAATAGTATGAGACCTTGAATAAGAAACTAATTCAAATATGAAAGGAAAGTATGTTGTAGCTACAATGACATTAATGACACATATAATGGCATCCCCTCAGGAATCATAGGCTTTATACCTCAAAGCCAAGTGATCTTGTTTCATAAATAAGCCTTATTTGACATTCAACTTACATTGATATTTTCAAAAGATGCCAAAACTTAAAAGGCCACGAATAAAACTAAAAGGGCCAACCTTTAGAATAAAAATAATGAATTACAAAACATACCTCACCTCCTTAAACTGGTACTTCTCTCCTATTACTATGCATATTGATATGAAAATCCTTCAATCTGGTGTTGTTCATTTTCTCCATCTCTACTCTTTGTTGTGGCCTTCTATATTTTATGTATGCAACGTTGGTCAAGAACCTTTCGTTCTCCATAAGTAGATCTAAATGTAACAAAAAATAGTTTTTAGAGTGAAATCAAATTATCAACAATCTGTAGATGATCCAAAGGCATAATATTCTAAACTAGAGCATGCATTAGTACTATTAGAGAGTAATATAGTCATATTTGAGTAGTTACTTATCTTCTAGTAGCATGATGGTGGTGCCCATTAGGTATAGAAATTGACATGTTCCTTATGGTGTCTTACTACTGGTAGTGATCCATAAATGTGTGTGTAGTCATTGGATTGTATTTTATTTGGGGATTGAGAGAAACCTTATTGATGTTAAAACTAGACTACATGACTCATACCTTGTTACTATTGTTTCCTATTTGGATCCTATGATTACTTTTTTCTTAATTCTGAACTATAGGCGGTATCATTACAATGGGATTCCATTAAATTCACATTTATGAGGTTCTTAATCAATAAAAAAACATATCATAATTGAAATGTGGTTCCAGTACATCTAGTTATGTGAGAGAATGATGAAGGGGAAAGGAATTCTATCCATGTTATTTTCCCATATATATTATGGTGTTCATCAATTCATATGTTGGAAGTTTTCCTTTTGCTACTAGCTAATCTATGATATATAGTAATATGAACTCAAAAGTGAACTAAAAAGTGCTTTAGAATATGTCAGCTTTATTGGTAAATAACTTGTTTTATTTATTCCCTAATTTACATAAAATCATTTCGTACTAGTATAAATTCCTATACTTTTGTAGAAGTCTTGTCACACTTGAAAACAATGGTATTTGTCTTCAAATATATATCACAACAAGTATTTTGTAATTAATTTTAATTTAATCATCATGTGATATTAATAGAAAGGATAAATCTTAAAGTGTTAGAATCTGCAAAACCAACATTCAAACTTTGTAGAAAGAGGATCAATGTTCCCTATAATTGCTTGGTTTATGTAGTTGCCATCAACATCAATACTCATATCAAATAACCCAACAATTATGTGATGAGAGAATACTACCAAGGAACTAGCAAGATAATCCATAATAACCAATATAACATCTAAGAGAATGTCACCTTATTCACCTCAATAAATCAATCCACTGTGTCAAGAAAAAGAAAAAAACCAATACCACTGAGAAAATCAACCACAAGATCCATGAAATAGGATAATTATCCTCAACCACCCTCAAGCAAAAATAAAACAAGGTGTGTCATCATTGTTTATATGTATTTACAACTCATGTTAATATGAAGGGTAGTAATTGACACCTAATTGGGGACATGTACTCTTAGGAGAAGAGTGTATGAGAACCCACAACTATCTAGGTGTGTCTTTGAAAAAATCCTTCAAGCAAGCAGTAACTGGATGGATTGTCTATGTCTCATCACATCCAACTTATTACTTCAAAATTGGATTCACAAATGAAAGAAGGTGTTTAAGCTTGAACAAATTCCACAATGAACAACAAAGGATGATTTCCTAATGCTAGGTCCCAATTAGATCCAATCTTGTTTGGTGGAGTGATCTCCACTAGTATGTGAGCCAAATTACCACCAAAAATGTTATTAATCGACTAAAAGACAATTTGATTGAATAAAATAGCACTAATATAATCTATAATATGATTTAATATATTCTACATACTTGACAAATTAATATTAAATCTAATTCCCTATCTTGATCAAGAACAAGTCTAATGTAAATTGAATACAAGATAAAATAAAATAATAAATTTTTCTATTCAACAATCTAATAAGATCATAAACATATAGTTAATTTTTTATTTCAATAATTATTTGAAAATTATTGAATTATTTACAATCACATCAATTGAAACAATAACACCAATCATGATAAATAATTACGCATGAGAATATGAAATAATAATATACATGTTGTTCACAATAATGCATAGATAACATTCATTTTTCTATCAAATGAATCTCGTTCAAAACAATACAAATACATGAACTTTCATTAAAGTATTCTAACTCTACATAAACAAAAATCTCACTTGTAATAATTGAAACCTTATTAAAACATCAAACCCCCTATATATGGGAGGACTTTTCTTATATGGGTTTATGTCCATCTCTTCTTCCAATCCTTTGCTTCGATTTAAATTATCCCAAAATGAATACCTATCCATAAAATATTCCTTAAGTAGAGGAATGTATTTGTTTCTCATTCTTCTTTCGTTTAAAATAGGTTTCTCGTTGACTAAAAAGACCGATTACATTAGAAGCATGAGAGGGATTAGGTTCTCTCAAGTTACTTCACATTGGAAAATCATGTTTTTGATTTTCCAATATTTTACAAAATATTTTCCTTGGTCACATCTTCTTGTTATGCCAATCTATCAAACAATGTTAAGTGGGCAAAGCTTTCTTGACATGTCTTAGGTGTGGTGGATTATAATCTTCCATGACGTCTAAAGTTGAGTCCCATAAATAAGATCATCATTGATTGGCTTCCTCAATCCAATCATTCACATTTGAACATTCTATAAGGACACTTGGATTTGCAATTTCTTCTTTTCTATAGTTTTCATAAGGCTTTATTGAGACTCTTTTATTTGTCACATGATAATTGTATTACAATATTCTTAGTTGGCCTTTTTATCATCCAACTAATTTTAAACTTTATCAGAACACTTGAGTAATTCAGGGGAGAATAATTGTATCGTGCTTACCTTTCTTGGGTGGCCCTTTTATCATCCAACTGAATTTCAACTTTATTAGCTTACTTGAGTAATTTATGGTAGAATCGATGTATCTTGCTTACCTTGTTAAAATAATTATTCTGGGTTTTCTTCAATTTATTGTTTATGGTGAGATTTTGTTATGAAGAATTATACATCCTTTTGTTTAACCTGTAGTTGGTGTACTTGTTTCTATAATGAGATGATATATTGCTAAAAACTAATAGAATATACTTCTAAATTCGTTTGGTATTTTTTAGTCTTCTTTTTTCTTATTCCTTTAAATGTTCCCACTTTGAACTCTTAATCACCTATTTATATTTTCATTTTGCTTTTGCGAATTGTAAAACATTTTTTTCTTAGGGTGATCTATTTGTCTCTGGTATTTTTTAGAACTCCAATATTGATTTATGAGTACTCAATTCTCCTTCTAAGTATGCAACCCTAACCTTTTTCTTGTTTAGTTCATCCACTACTTCATTTATAGAGCATGCTTTAGCACCTAAAAAATCCTCAAGACTGATGCAATTTCTTGTGCCACTTCATAAGGGATTTTATCAGTAGCATGTCATACTAAGTGATACTAGGAAGACTCTTCTTATATTTCATCTATATTCCTCCTTTTCAATATTCAATTAATCACTACCTTTTTCTCAGAATAAAAAAAACATCCTACCAGTGTTACAATAGTCTTTGTAATTGATTCAAGTTGATTCAAAGTAAGCATAGATGGTGTTACACTACCACTTCTCGTAGTCTTTGGTGTGACAACAATTATGGGTGAAATACTTTCAATAAGACAACAATTGTGCTTTGAGTCGAAATACTCTAATTCATGTCCTATGCCTAAGTATTTTGAGATTTTGGCTTGTACTATTTAGTACTATAGTACAAAATATATAGTATATATATATATATATATATTTTTCCATAGGAAAAAATCGAACTTTTTATTAAAATAAAAAGTTACATAGTATATGCATTAAGCATTCAATTTGGCTGTATGAAAATAGATCATACAACCCGCAGTATACAGTCCTGCCTAAAAGTAGAAGAAGAAAGTGCCGATCCTATTATCCGGAGTGCAGCCCACAAATCAACCAGCTGGCCTAAGTCTTCGTGCCCTTCTTCTTCTCCACTTTTCGCCAACCATCCATGTTGAGAGTGGAGTCAATAATGGCAAGCTGGTTTTCCACTGTGTTTGTTGGTTGATCCTTATCAGAATCCGATCCTTCAGGACTGCGACTTCGTTTATTACCAATTATTTACAGTTGGAGTTCTTGTTCCTTTTCCTCATTAATCTCCTTATCCTTATTTTCCTGATCTTTATCCTTTGTTGTATTATGTTCTTCTTGCTTTGCTGTCTTTGCCTTTTTAAATGCAGCATCTATGTTCTGCCATCCTTTCGGCTTCCTTTGTTGTTGCTTGCTATTGTTAAGGTTTGGACATGCATTGTACAGATGACCTGTTTGTTGGCATCTTCGGCATCTGAAAGCTGTATTCTCATAGTCCAAAGGTTGTTTCCACTGTGCGTTATTGAAGTTCAGGATTATGCTTTCAGGTAGTCCTCGGCTGAGATCTACCTCGACACATATTATGGCAAAAGTAAATATTCCTTTTATATGTCTCTCTCCGTCTATCTTTAACATTCTCCCCAAGGTATTTCCAATAGCTATTAGAGCCTTTAAATGCCAAAAATGTAAAGGAAGGTTATGCATCCTAACCCATATTGGCATCCTTGATACTATCATGGTGTTGGCATCAAAATTAGGAAACCAAGGTTTAATAAAAATTCCAGCACTGCCCCATAACCATGGCCCTTGGTTGATAACTGTTTCCCTTTCTTCTTCTGTGTGAAAACATACTATAAAGAACCCTTTAGGGTATAGGTAGATTTGGCAATTTTTTGTCCAAACCGAGTGGATCCATTGATATAATGCATCAGTTCTAGGCCAAAAGCCATTGAATCTACAAATAACTGTTTTTTTTTGTAGATCTGAATATATATTATTTACCTCTGGTATATCGATGGAGATAGTTGGGCTCTCCGGCATTTGGTCTACAATGTACTGCCCCGGAGGTTCAGTGACAACTATGGGTTCTTTCCTTTACCCTTCACTGCTTCCTTAAAAGACCCTTTGCTATGCGTGCTAGTTCCAGTGCTTTCTGCACCTCCTTGTAATCTCATATTGAGAATGATTGTAGAGCCTGACTTGATGTTGTATTCTTGCATGGTTCTGCATTCCTGTAGCGATCTTCCCTCATTTAATAGGTGTTGTACCTCAGCTGGGTAGCCAATCTGATCGGCGATGTTGTTCTTCAAATCTGAAACCTTGTCGCTGTCATAAGTCCACATCACTATTGTGTTTCCTCTTGGCGTCTTTACAAAGATTTGAAAGTTGGCCCTAGCAATCTGGGCGAGATGCTCCAGATCTTTCAGTGCCCTGGCTGTCTTCTCCAGATCTGCATTCTTGTTCCCTTCGATTTTGGCGATTTCCTTCTCCATGAGATCTGGATCTTTCTCCTGTTCCAGTTACGGGCATAAGAAAACTAAATCAGATCTATGGTGTAAGGCTTTATCACGGCTCTAGGCTTCCTTCCACCAAAATGCGGGCATTAATGAGGTGTCAAGGGTTGTGGCCGCCCCTTTGTCCTTTGCTGGGAGCACACTAATGTCCGTCCAAGGCTCTTCTTTAAACCCTGTTCTAATGCTTCCTTTCACTATCCCGTTCCAGAGATTGGAAACGCAGATCGACCAGGATTTAGAGGATTTAGTCGCATCCTTCCTGTGGCGATAACCATCCAATTAGTATATTTTCTTACTTGGTACCTTTATACCAATATAATTTTGCATATATCTATTATTTCCTATTTATGCTCTCATGGATTCTATACCTATTGAGTTTTTGTAATAATATCTTGCTTTACATTTCATGATTTTGAAGCTTAAAGGTATTTATTCTATTTAGGAGTATATTTCTCATCAACAAGGTTTTATTGATAGTTTTTAGTATTCTACATGGGGTTTTCCTTACTTTTCTTTTTACTTTCATCTCTAGTGCCATAAGCTCATTATTCTTATTCAGATTAACTAAATTTCCTTTTGGATTACCATTTATTCTATGTTTCTCTTCAAATATTTTTTTCTTCCTTTATTATTGAAATGTAAGGACTTTGAGGTTTTTCATATGCACTTTGTATACCATGGATTTTAACTAACACCTCGTCATATTCCTTAGCTCTTTTAAACACAAAACCAAAAGGGAATTCTTCATGACATATGTATACATGGATGAATTCAAATGTAGATTGATAATATCATTTGGGTCATGTCTATAAAGACTTAGGTTATATGTTTCCTCATCTCTTCTTATATTTAAGCATGCTTTTGATCTAATGAATAAAACATTCCTATCTACCAAAGAAAATTAGGCCATAACCTCCTTGAATTTTGACTTAACTTTTTAGTAATTCCTATGATAGTTGTTTGATATGCAACCTATTTAAGTGCTCATTTGTTCGATGTGTATTTGGGTAGAAAATGGGGCTTTTTTACACATCCATATATTTTTAAAAAGAGAAAAACTCATCAATAGACTATTCACCTATATTCTCTAGAACATTTTTTTATTTTTTTTGTACTACTTGAAGTTGGTTTGTCAAATAAAAAATCATGTAAAGAGGCCATGGAATAATCACATATATTATAAAAATCATTTTTATCTTTTTTGATCCATAACATTGAGTTGTAAACATGGATTGTTTTTCATGTAGTGACCAACTCCATTACATCAATAGAATAGGAATAGTGGCACATACATCAGTTATGAGATAAGATACCATGAAGAAGCCAACCTAAAACCCTAGAGGGGAATCCAATGAGATCTTGTCTACTTGAAGGACATTGGTACATAAGATTTGTGCCTAGTTAAATATCCCCCCCCTTTTAAAAGTTTGATGTAACAAGGAAATCAATTCCAATTTGAAACGTTGTGGGTTTTCCTCACCATGGAGCCTACGTATTATAGTAACAACCATAATATGTGGTCTCTTCAAGATTTGGATGGGATATAGTCTGTTAAGTCAAGTCACAATATGGAAGAATAGTTGGCTTGAAAATACCTTATGTGGGATTGTTTTTTTGGTTTCTTCAAAACCATTCTCGTTTGACTCATACTCTTCTTCAAAATTACTATTTTCTAGAAACTCATAAATTTGTTCCCAGTCTAGACAATTCTTTAACCCTATCTTGTAGGTGGTGTCTAGATAAAACATTGTATCTAGATTTCACTCTTCATCGCATTCATTATCCTTGGGGTATCCAATTGTTTGTTCTTTCCCTTTTAACTTATGCTTAGCAACCTCAACCTTATTTCTTTTTCTATTTTTTTTCATTCTCCCTATAAATATTTGAATTCCAAAAGGAAAATATCCAAACGTTTAACAATATTTGTATAAATACCAACTATGAAAAGAAAATAGCAAAAATTCTGACCAGAGAAATGAACTCCTGAGATAAGATCTAGCTTGTTTTAATAGTTAACATAATTCAAGCAGTATTTAAATGCAATTGTAGTTTATTGGCTATAGTTTGAGAGTGCAAGGAAACAAATTTCTCATGTAAAGAAATTAGTTTTAATTGTTTTAAATTTCGAAGTGATGGATATCATTTTTTTCTTTTCTTTTTCTTCTTGCTAATTGAAAAATTTAAAAATCGTTGACACTTTACATTTAATATAAGATTAGGGTTAAATCCATACTTAGGAATACAAACATGTACATGAAGCTTGATATATATCTAACACTAAAATTTATCTCGATTAAAATAGGTGCAATCTATTTTTTGGCTTAGATTTAGATGTAATATGTGGTGGAAATGTATCCAATATTTGAGAATATGGAAGGTCTAGTAAAAAAATGCTTTAACAATATGACCATTATGATTTGAAAGTAAAAATGGAAAATATATTCACAATCCATAAGGTTATCATGTAATTCACTTAATGGATGTAAATCTGGATATGACATATAAGCTAGCATGATAAAGTATATCTGGTACTTGGGAGCTCAGCAAAAGAAGCCATCGTTAAGATATCCAAATCTAGATATATTTTGGCTACATGCAGTGTATGGATATTTTGGATATTTTATTATTAAAGTATTGTTTGTTGACTTCATGTTAATCCTGGTTAAAAATATATCTAGTTATTTGTGTTGGCAAATAAGAGTGTGATACCAGTTGATGGAACTGGGAAGACTCTCTGAAGAGAGCTTAATCATTTCATTCACAAACATGAAATTTTATACATCCTAGTTGCCATAGTTTCTATAGTAATCTACCATT
Source organism: Pinus taeda (assembly GCA_000404065.3). Classification (NCBI taxonomy): domain Eukaryota; kingdom Viridiplantae; phylum Streptophyta; class Pinopsida; order Pinales; family Pinaceae; genus Pinus; species Pinus taeda. The sequence goes on from APFE031260950.1 coordinate 133,180, forward strand.
AATTTTCAACTACCCTTTCCGACTTCGCCGACTATTGCTGACTAACTCTGAATTTTTCGTCACATGAACAGTTATAGATATCACATGAACAGGCATAGGTGGTGTCAGGATTATTCTAACAATCTGAAGGATGGGTGAGGATGTGGAAGGAAGGATGCATTGACATGTGGCCATGAGTGCTGACATGGTATGGTAGGTGACGTGGAAGGTTTTCATGCGGTAGTTACATGCTGATATGGCAGTCATTTAATGGGACAAACTTTAAACAATCATATCTTTTTATTTGAGAGTTGGTTTTTGATTAAAACTATATTGTTGGAAAAACCTTGATGATTTCGACACAATGGTCGTGTCTATTTTGATTTTTAAGGAAGTTGAAAGATGTGGAATTTTTAAGATCCTATTTCTATGAAAATACTATGGAGGTTGGGTCAATGATAGTAACACCTTATCCTACCCTTAGGATGGTCTATTGGATGGATGGGAGTGCTACAAAGTGTTATCAGAGTAGAAAGTTCAACAATGGACCTCTGGAGATCAAACTTAGACCCTAATGTGGTATAATAGAATATTAAGTGTTAGTCACAAGGTAAAGATAGAGTATCCAGGTTTAGTACTTGGACTTGGCCCAAAGGAAAAGGTTATGGGCTCGACCTTTGGGAGCATAATATTGTATGGATCAATTATAGAGCATGTATACTTGATGATTGCTTGCTTGAGCAAGTGAGTGATAGTTGTAGCACTGTGATTGATGGATATGTATCGATTTTCGACTATGTAATTCATGCATATCCATGATGATTTTATAATTGTGAAATTAAAAATGACAGATGTTGAAATGTTAGATCATTTTCTAATTGGCCTTTTTAATATTACAAATGTCATGGTTTCTAGCCTTGGCATAGAGGTTGAATTTATTTGTTGTTGCTAGCCTTGGTACAAAGTATTTATTTAATTGTTGTTGTTGGGCTTGAAAAAGAGGTTGAATTTAACTAATGATCCATGTCTTAATAAGGAAACTGATTTTAATTAGTAATTACCTTGTAATATTTATACTCTTGGTATTTGAAAACATGCTGATATAAATATATATTTATTTATATTTCGATTTTGGGACATGTATCTGTCAAGAAACTTAAGATATATGAATGGTTGCATGGAAACAAGCTTGGCATAACATGCCAAAGTAGTAGGTGATGTTTCTTTTCATTTATGTTGCTAACAACTAGATGCACATGGTAGTGCATGGGAAGATTCAGTACAAGAAGAGAAGAATAGCTCCTGTGAGTTGTCAAGAACTTGAACCAACAATGTATAATATTGGAAGAGAGGGGTGGGAAGGGGGCATTTCCTCAAGGCCCTTTGATCGATATTGAAGGCACTAAAAATTTTAAAGGCTTCCATGAAACATTGGAGAGCGCTCATTATGAGCTTTTATACATACACATGGCACATGGAAAACACCCGAACTTATGGTGTTGGGTGGTTATGGGAGTATTGAATGTTTATATGTTTTACATCGTTGATGTTGCATTCTTATTTTATTTTCAATTTTCTTTGAATGTTGACTGTAAGCATGACCAAGATACTTTTCTTGTGATTTTTCTATTGCTTCATGAACTTTTATTGTTGCTCGTTTTCTTCTTATTCTCAGCTTTCATGTTTTTGAGTCTTACAAAATTTTTTGTGTGTGGAAGAAAAGTAATGGAGCTTCGGAGAAGAGCTCAGTGGAACCCAATGGGAAATATAAGACTTGGATGAAGCCCGGTGCATGAGTAAAGGGGTATTTGAAGGTAAGAAGGAAGGTTTTGATAACCAAGTGGGTTGGCTAGGTCCATCGGAATAAATGGAAAACAAAATGATAAGTATGAGAATGGCACAAAGGGAAGTTTTATGAACTTGAAATTGCATGATTGATATCTATATATCTATATATATATATATATATATATATATATATATATATATATATATATATATATATTTATATATATATATATATATATATATATATATATGCATTTTTGCATTATGATATAGTGAAGAAATAGAGATGTTTTCTGGCTAAACAAGTCTTTAGGTGGAAAAGCATCATAGTAGCAAATAAAAAATTTATTAAAATATTACGACTGTGTGACGACATCATAACAAAAATTGCAATTGCCATGTTTGGGTAGCACAACAAGTTTATTAATGAGTTCCAAACAATGTGTAACATGAATAAGCTATGGGAAAGAAAAATGATTGCCAAAAATGACGTCAAAACTATGCTCCTAGGAATTGCAATGAGCAAGAATGAAGGAAAATACACGCAGGATGAAAAGTAACTATGTGTGGACAACATGGGTGTGAAATGTTGAGTTTCATGAATTGCTGAATATTGCAATAGCAATAATATGAGTTGGTGATGCTAGGCATGGCAGCAAGGTGAAGACATAAAAAAAAGGAACCTGGAAGAAGAATTCCTTTGGCTTGAGTTTGGAAAATCATTGTTCCAAATGAAAACATGCTTGCATGGATACAAGAGATTCTCTTAACTTTGATCCTTCTTGAGATACAAGCATATGTGTTATGTTCATGAATATTTTGATGATTAAATGAAGGTATGAAATGCCATTATGATTCAGGTTGCTGTCAGGGATGATTATTGTGAAAGAATGATTTATTATGCTCATGAATTTAATGCAAGTATAATTTCATATTAGGATAATGAAGTTATTTAATGGGATTCCTCAATTTTGTGAGGAATCCATTGGACAAGAGGAAACTCTTGTTGATTTATGATTTAATTATCATGTGATTATGGAACTCGTATATATGTCATGGTTTTGTATAGGGAATGTTGAAGGTTATGTCAGTAGGTACCCAAATTATGAATGGAGTCCATGGTTAAGGTATGAGGCAAATATTCCACTTTGGGACAAGTAGACCACTCAGGGTTGGGGGTTTCCTCGGCCTGGGAGTAGTTTGATCTGTAGCATGTTGGGACAAGCATGGACAAGTTGAAGGAACCACAAACTCGGGACTTGGGCTATGGGTTCATGTAGTACAATGGATAAGGCACACAAGTGGAGCAAGTACTTTGGACTCCTGCTTTGTATTAGGTGGAGATTGAATAATGTTCAAAATTTTGGTTCTTTTGCTAATAGGTGGAGGTCAACTCTCTAGATTCCCATGGAGGCCATTAGGTGGAATAGATAATTCTAATGTCCTTTGGGTTCTTGCAAGAAATAGGTGGAGGCATTGGGTTGTAGATTCCTTATGTGCAAAGTGGGTGGTGAATATACGACCTCTAGATTCTTGTAGTATTGTTGGGCGGAAGCACCATAAGTTATGGATTCCTTGTAATGATTATAGGTTGGAGTTGTGGAAAATATACTTTCTCTGAATCAATTGTGTAGTGGAGTTATGGGTGTTCTAGATTCCCATAATTGATTGTGCTTGGGTGGAGACAAAGTAGTCTCCAAATTCCTAGTGAAAGTTTGCTATGAGCTATAGATTGGTGTAGCAATGTACTCTAAATTCCTAGTATTAGGTGCAGACACTGGTGGTAATGTTTCGTGGTTCATGTTTGGTCAATTTAGTGTGTCCTAAATTGCTGCATTTAATTTTCAAACCGGGATTCGTAAGCTGACGAAGTGTGGTGCACTATATGTGAAAGATAACCTATCACTTACTTTTTGTCGTTTTTTTTCTTTTTTTTTGTTATGGGGGTTTTTGTCTTGGTTGGTTTCCTAATGTGTGAAGAAAATTCTAAAAGCTAAGTATGGATATAAATGTTCAAGGCAATGATGTCCTTTATATTGATTTCCCAAACTTCAGAAATATGCAATGACAAAATTAATTCCTAACGGAAAATGAAAATGTGCCATTATTCTAATCAAACAAACACTGAGCTATTGATCATGAAAACCAGTATCCTTGCTGCTGTCTAAATACAAAAGAAACTGTACTCAAAGAAATCCAAAAATTGCAAACAAAGTAAAGCTAAAATCAAATTACATCAGTTCATCCTCTGACCCCTCACCATTAGTCTCACTATGGCTTTCGGAGGTAATCATAAACAACTTGAGCAATCTGATATCTAATTTGCAGGAAAATAAACTAATATCAAATTACACACTCATACTTTAATCCCTTGCCATTTGTCCCGCTATGGCTTTCCGAGGTAACTGAAAATGACATGAGAAATTCAATAACTAACTTGCAGAAAAATAAACTAATATCAAACTACACATTCATACTTCAATCCCTCAGGAGGTAACTAATAATGACATGAGTAATTTAATATATAATCTAACTAATAAAGAAAATATACAAAACTGAAATAAATAAAACAGTGCTGGGATTGAAAAATAAGAAAAATAAATCAACAGAAGGACAAGAATAATTCCATGCCATTAGTCATTGTAAAACTATGTGCAAATGCCTAGGCTGCCTAATCTGGAACAAAGACACTGATCAGTTAATAGTAGTATAAAGCATGAAAATTTATGGACAGAAGTAAAACGTGAATACCATAAGAAATGCAATATATATATGTGAATGATTATGGCATAAGGAACGTAAGGCAATAAAGCATGAAACTATACAGCAATGAACAAAACCTCAGCTTGTGCAAGGGCCCTTTGCACAGTCCTCGGGCAACAGCTATTAACCACGAATTGAGCTTATAAACAGAGTCTTCTCATGTATTCAAAATGCAGTCATAACACAGAAATAAAGTCACAGCACAGTGGGCTTGTTAATAGTCAAAATTACATTACAAAAGCTATCTAATATGTGTATGAGAACCCATTATTTATAACAGAGGATGACATAACTAATTTCCTACAATCTCCGCTGACAAGAGACACGTAAACAACCACGTCCAGGAATCTAGCATTATGGCTGCCGTGAAGATTAAATCTTTGGAGGGTGGTTGTTGGATTCGGCTCATGGAGCAGTCCACAAGTGTTGATTTGTCCGCTGAGATTTAGGAACGACCACACAAGTCTTCACGTGGTGAAAAAAATAGAGTTTTATCATCGCAGGACTCTTAGGTTGATCACCGCTTTGCCCCCCGTTGACTATGGCCTCTTTTGATGAATTCGACTGAGCCAATAGGACTCGGTCCATGTCCACGTTGTTTTCAACTTGCCCATATGGCTCGATTCGCCTGAAGACACATGCAATATATACTTTGACAAAACAGTTGCAGAAAGTTGGGCTGACTGTGGAAAGTGACAAGATTCCGTAGCTCATAAACAAAAATCTAGTTCAAATAGCAACACAAACACATAGTCAAGAAACCACTTTAAATGCTCTTTTTTTTAACTAATATGCAATGATACTGATGACTTAGGAGGTTCAGATGAATGGAAAGAAGCTAGAAAAAGGTGTAGGAAAGATGCAAGTTTGGGACGCAACATACCCCCACTGTGAAGGTGTTGCATGTCCTCATGCAACCAAAATTTTGACTATCCTCCCTTCAAATCATATGTTCTGAAGCTTCTACCAGTACATCCAACACTCTTCCTCTCTTTCTTGGTGCTACTAACATCCTGGGCTTCTTCATCAAGCATCTGAATTTAAGACTGATTAGTGCTCTACTTATCTTTTTGCACTTTTTCTTCAATTTCTTATTCTTTTTCTGCCAGAGCCCGAGGTGTAGCATGGTATTATCATGGATGATCTTGTCCAGTTTGCTCTGCTCTTTGTGCTTCATTTTCAATTTTAATATGTCTATTTAAAACCTCCAACTCAAAGACTTCTTGTTTCAACGATTCGACTAGATCTTCTTGTGCTATGTGAGACTGAGTGGATGAAGTACTGGGACCCGTGGTTGTCCTTTCTAAGGATTCTATGTAATAATACACCTCTTGCTGCCTTGGATCTATTTTGGGTGTCGTTTTCCCCAGAATGTTGTGGAGGAGATTTGACTTCAAAATCTGGCCGAAAGGGACTCATTTCAACATCTTGAGGGCTAGTTTCAATGTTTGGCTGAGAATGAGGTGGACTACGGCCAGCTAGAGTTTGTTCAGGTGTTCCTCCTCCCAAATCAATTAAATGGGGTCCTTTCGTTTGTGATTTTCTCCATTTTCCCTTAAGCATGCTGCTTCTTCTTACATACTGTGGACTACTGTCTTCTTCCTTTTGTTTTTCTTTTCCTTTCTTTTTGGCCATAGCTGACTGTTCCTGCAGGTGAACTAGTATCTCAGACAATATTTGATGGTCTTCTTTTGAGGGAGGGGTTTGATGCACAACCTCAATGCTTCTTTTCTCTTTTGATTTTGTTGGCTTGTTACCCTCGGTCTTTCCATTCCTCCTTCTAGACAGTCTTTCTTGTCTACTAGTTCTTTCAACTGTGTTAGTAGGAGTGCTTTTAGTTTTATCACCTGTTCTCTTTCTTCTACTTCTTTTTGATGTACTGCCTTCAGGGGTTTCTTGGGGTTCTTCAAAGAAATTTCTAATTAAAAATTTCTCCCAGATGTCCCTTTTCTCTTTTAATTGTTTTTCTATCAAGATTTTCATGAGACCATGGTGATACAAATGTGGTTTTATGTCCCCCAGATGCTTTTGGACGGTTACAAACATCTTTTTCAAACTGTTTCGCAAAAAGTATGGCAGATTGAGGGTCTAGTTGTCTAGGAAATTCATCAACATTCGTGTATGATACATGTACATTGCTCCAAAACGTCTCTCACAGGTGATAAACTTTTGAATAACCAATAGTAAACTAGCCCATTTCTCTTCTAAGGCATGAACAGGAATTCCTCTTTTGAATATGGTCACATCCATACCTGGGTTACATAGGATCACTCTCCAAGCTTCATCGCCAATGATCTTGTTCTTAATCCAACGTTCACCTTCTTGGGGAAGTTCCGTGGTAGCTGCTATTAATGGAACGAAATGAATGAAATGAAGTTGAAATGAAGTGGTGTGGAATGGAAATGAGGTGGAGTGGAATGGAATGGAATAAAAAATGAGAAAGAGAGAGAGATTTTTTTTTTTTTGGAAAACATAGGGTGTTAGGAGTTCCTGATTTTCACCCTGTGTTTTCTGTATAACACTGCCAATCAGTGATTGGTTTTCAGGCTTATACATTTTTTTTTTTTTGAAAAGAAAAGAACAAAGGCTAGGCTGGTGGAGAAGAAGGATTCTTCTTCACCAGCCTTATTGCAGAATTATCTTGAAACATCTTGACAAATTCTTCTTTTGAGAGTGGCTTATGATAGATCTTTAATCTGTGGCCATTCACAATAACAGGAGTTTGAAATTCATCAATGGTCTTGATTCTTACCGCTCCATTGCTAAAGACTTTGTCAATCTCATCTGGCCCAAGCCAATGAGTCTGAAATTTGCCTTTAAAGTCTTTAAACTTGGAATCAAATAGCAATTCCCAGTCTCCTTCTTGAAACTTTCTCTCTTTGATATATTTGTCATGCCACTTGGCTCTTTGATATTGAACTAGATCAGTTCTTAGGATTGCTTCTTGTCTGATCTCATCTAGCTCATTCAACTGCTGCATTCTATGCTTTTGGGCTTATGATAGATCCATCCCCAACTGAACTGCCATCTTGAAGGTTTTGACTTGGAACTTGATGGGGAGCAGGACCTCTTTCCCATAAACAAGTTCATAGGGAGAATGTCCTGTTGTATTTCTCCATGTAGTTCTGTAGGCCCACAAGGCTTTAGGAATCCTTTTTGCCCAATCTCTTTTGTGTAGATGAACAGTTTTGGTGATGATACTTTCAAGAACTTTGTTTGTAGACTCCACTTGACCATTTGCTTGCGGATGGTAAGGAGTAGATCTTCTATGCTTGATTTTGTATTCTTCCATCAACTTTTCCACTAGGTTGGATGTGAATTGACTTCCCTAATCTGTCACAATTTCTCTTGGAACACCAAAGCGAGTAAAAATATCCTCATAAAGAAAATTAACAACTGAATTTTCAGTAGCAGAAACTAACGCTTTGGCTTCTACCCATTTAGTGACATAATCAGTACAAATCAATATATACTTCTTTTGCTTAGATGGTGGATTGATAGGTCCAATGAAATCTAAATGCCATTTTTGAAAAGGTTCGATGAGTACCTGGTTGCAATGGAATTTCATTTGAAAGGGTAGTCTTCCCTACTCTTTGGCAGCTGTCACACCTTTTGACATATTTTTTTGCATCTTTAAAGAGGGAAGGCCAAAAATATCCCAAAAAAAGGATTTTATAGGTTGTCCTTTTGTCAGCAAAGTGTCCGCTGCATGGTTCATCATGACATGCCTTGAGTATATCAGGCATTTCATCTTCCCTAACACATCTCCCAATCACAAGATCTGGCCCTGTTTTAAACAATTCATTAGAAATCCATGAATATTTTGAACTCACCTGAATAATTTTTCTTCTTTCACTAGAAAATAGATGTGGAGGTATTTTCCCTGTAACCAAATAGTTCACAATATCTGCATACCAAGGAGTTTTAGTAGTTACTGCAAATAAATATTCATCAGGAAACTTATCCTCTACAGGAGAATCTGCTTTAGTATTCTGAATCCTAGACAAGAAATCAACTACTGTATTTTGTTTCCCTGGTCTATCCAATATAGTAATATTGAATTCCTGTAAAAGTAAGAGCCATCTTGTAACTTTGCCATTAGTAACAGGTTTTTTCATTAAATATCTAATCGCAGAATGATTAGTATGGATAAAAGTTTCATAGCCTGTTATATAATGTCTAAACTTATTGATTGCATGAACAACACTAAGAACTCTTTTTCAGTCATAGTATAATTCAATCTCTCTGTTGGAGTTAAATTTTTTTACTGGTTATTTGTATTTGGCATAAGGAACTAAATCCTTTTTGACCCAACAACAGCTCCTAGAGCTATATCTGAAGCATCTATAGAAATATGGAAAGGGAGTTTCCAATTTGGTCCTCTCAAGATAGGTGCTTCAGATATTCTTGTTTTCAAAGTTTCAAAGGTTGTTTGACAATCAGGATCCCAATTGAATTCACAATCTTTTGTAAGCAATTTGAAGAGTGGAGATGCTATTTTAGTGAAGTTTTCTATAAATCTTCTATAGTATCCAATAAATCCTAGAAAACTTCTAACATCTCTTTGACAACTTGGAATAGGAAACATGGAGATGACTTCAACTTTTGATCTATCAACCTTAATCCCATCTCCTGAAATATGATGCCCCAAAACAATACCTTCAGTAAACTTCATAAAGCATTTTTCATGGATTAATGAAAGGTTTTTTTCTTTACATCTTACAAGTACTTTTTCCAAATTTTCTAATGCCTCCTCAAATGAATTACCATAAACTATAAAATCATCCATATAAACCTCTACACAATCATGGATTAGATCAGAAAAAATTCCTAGTACTGCTCTTTGGAATGTCGCGGGTGCATTACATAACCCAAAAGGAAGCACTCGATAGGCAAAAGTTCCCCATGGAGAGGTAAATGTGGTATTATCTTGATCTTCAAGTGCTACCTGAATTTGATTATAGCCACTAAAACCATCCAAAAATGAAAAGTAGTTTTTGCCTACTAATGTATCTAATACTTAATCGATAAAAGGCAAAGGAAAGTGATCCTTCAAAGTTTCTTTATTCAGTTCCCTGTAATCAATGCATACCCTCCATTTACCATTATTTTTAGGTACTATAACCAAAGGAGAAACCCATCGGCTATCTGAAATTGGATAAATGAAGTTTACATTGAGTAGTTTTTGGAGCTCTTTTTTCACTATCTCCCTAAGATTTGGATTCATCCTTCTCTGAAGTTGTCTGATTGGTTTACTGTTTTCCTCAATATAGATATGATGGATACAAGTCTTCGGATCAATACCTTTCATATCAATATACTCCCATGCAAATGCAGTAGAATGTTTTTGCAAGATTTTGGTTAGTTCTTCCTGTTGTGATTTTTTCAAATTTTTGTTGATATTCAATGTTTTACCTGGAAAAACCTCAATGGTGGAACTACTGAATTCTTCCATAGAGTAAAGAGACATTTGTCTTGATGATAAATACTCAATGTCAGAATCTAACTGAAATTGTGTGTGGTCATATTCTGAAGATGTTTCAAAATTTTCTAATGTGTTCAGAATTTGACTATCTTCACTAATTTCAGAAATGGTAAAGATAGGTTGTATAGTGTCCTCATCATCGACCCATTCATTGTCTCCTACTTCTGTAATTTCTCTTGCTGGAGGATACAAATTGAATTTCTTTGTTGAACTACCATAAAAATGTACATATCCCAAAATCTACAACTAATGAAAGCATCAGTTGTGGTTAGCCAAGGTCTTCCTAAGATAAGAGGGTGCCCTCCTAAATTACTCTTGGGAGTCAAAATCATAAAATCTACTGGATATTCCCAAGAATCTAAGGAGACTGAAATATCTTCTAACACACCGCCTGGTATGATTATTGATCTATCTGCAAATTGCAGTAAGGTGGGTGTAAAGAGAAGATTAGGAAGTTTAAGTTGTTCCATAGTCTGTCTACTCATAATGTTGATAACAACCCCTAAGTCAATCAAAGTATTTGGAATTTCTACCCCATTTATATGTGTCTTGACAATTGGACTACCTAGGTCTACATACTTCTGCATGGTAATTTTTCCCATCATGATATCTGCAATTTTCCCTACCAGGTGGATTCTTCTTGTGTCTCTTGGCTTCCTTCCTGGTCTTTTAAGACTCAACTCCTTTATTGTTTTTGCTAGAATAGGAATCTCTCTAATGGCTTGTAGCAAGGGAATCTTGATACAGAGATTCCTTAATTCATCTAGAAAGGCATAGTTAGGCAACAATATTTGTTTTTCCACCCCTTTGTCAATTTGTAATCTTTCAGGGAAAGGCGGTGTAGATGAAGATGCAGGTTGCTCAACTATAGAAGTTGTGGGGGTTGACTCTTTTTCTTTTTCTTTGTGAATGTTTGGGTTTTGAAGAGATGCCTCCTTAGAACCTTTATTGACCTTAAGAGAATCCTCCTTAGAAGTACCTTGCTTTTGAACATCTATAGAAGGTTTTTCTAAAACTCTACCAGATCTGAGTTGTACATCATTAAGAGGAACAATCATATAGGTAGGAAATTGTTGTCCTTCCACTATGTAAGCATTTTGAGGATTTTTATTGTTAGGATTTGGCAATGGCTGAGCTGGTAGTTGATTTTTCTTTTGTTGAAATGGAAGCAAGAGTTGAAATTTGGATTTTGTTGAGAAGGTTGTTGTGGAAATGGCAATGAAAGTTGTGGATTTTGATTTGGAAGTTGTGGAGTTTGTTGATTTTGAAAAGATGGAGGAAATTGATAAAATTGAGTAAATATCCCATAAGGATTTTGCATACCTTGTACCCATGATTGATATGGATTTTGAGGTTGGGGCCAAGGTTGTTGCCAAGGATTCCAATTTGGTGGGGGTTTAAAATTCATAGGGTTGTTGAACCATTGAGTTTGTTGCCCCTGCAAAGGTATTCTTGCAACAAAATAGAGAGATTCTACTGAATTTGGATCTTCTTGGAAGACAGCTTTGAGTCTAGGAATTGAAGGACAATCCTTGGTCTCATGATTCTCTGAGAAAATCATACATGTTTCTACAAATTTTGCATCCAAGGGGCATTCCATTAGAGCATGTTTCTTCCTACATTTCAGACAAAAGATCGCTAGAGAATTAGTTTATGCTTTCTGCTTGTTTTGAATTTTAAGGGTATCTAGTTGTTCACTAAGGATCCCCAAGATATCAGTTTTGAATTCATCAAGCATATTGCCAATTTCTGCCCTACTTACTGACCCAGTTGCAGATTTGTTTGCCCTGATGAGAGAAGGATCTCTAGGCCCTTTTCCTGTCTTAGATTTTCCTCTCGAGAGATGGACACATAGTTCTACTATGTCATGAAGTGTAAGTTGAGAAATGTCTCCTTTTTCCATCATGTTTAAAATATCCATCCATTCATGTCTGATGGCTTTCAATAAAAGGGATTTCAATGTTTCCTCATCTAAGTTGCTCATCTTTTCTCTCTTTAAGTTGTATTGAAATCTTTCAAGTAAATCCTCCAAGTTTTCATCTTCTTTTTGTACCATTTTGAATACCTCATCCTTGTGATTGGTGGGCATGCAATAGTCCTGGTATCTATCCAAAAATGTTTGTTTCATATCATTCCAAGTCCTCATAGATTGGGTGACTAATCCCATCAACCATTTCAAAGTGGCTCCCTTCAATGTTGAAGGAAACAGTTTGAGTTTTTGAGAGTCTTCCATATAATCGTAGGTTCGGCGCACGACTTCAAACTCAAACAGAAATGTTTCAGGATCCTCACTTCGCAATCCATGAAAGTTGGGGAGGAAAGATGGTGGGATGTTTTTCATCGTTGTATGAGTTTCTTCATCAACTATTGGGAATCCAAACGAGTTGTCTCCTTCCCTATTTCTTCCATT
>APFE031260952.1:0-40002 GCA_000404065.3 Pinus taeda
TATTTTAATATTATATTATATTATTTATTATTATTATTATTATTATTAGGTGACATTACATACTCCACCTCTTTAAGGAAATTCGTCTCGAAGTTAAGTTGAATTATTAACATCTTATTTATTTAGTTATTTATTACTTCATGTTTGCCCTACACCCTATGTTGAACTAATATAACCAGTAAGCATCAAAAGTTTTCACAACACCCGGGAAATCTCAAGGAATCTCTATCCTTTTTCCCACTTTCGAAACCAGGCATAAGCCTCCCCGGTCTGTATCTTAGTCCAAGGCTGGCCCTAAGGCTCGTGCCTGACTCAGACCTCATCTGCCCCAAGGCAGGCATCCGGTACGGTACTCAATGACTTCTAGCATCTCGCAAGGCTGGCCCACTCCCTCCACAACTACTAAGGCACACAACTCTAGGAATCGAAGTCCTTACACCCCCTCCAGACTTCGGCATCCCAATCCAATAACATGCACCTAGCCTGGAACATCAGGCACTTGGCCTCCTCAAGATGGTCCCATAGCTCTTCAAGAACTATCCATCAAGAGCTATACACAAGACAAAGGAACCACTGGCATATGTAGTGCTGATTGAGTTTTGTCCCCAGCCCATATGGTGTTACTTATTCTCCCTCGTGCGTATGGGCTCGCACGAGATCATCAAATAAACCAGCCCTCTCGGCCCATTTGTGGAGTCCTATGAATCATCACATCTCCACATGCATCTAATGCATTAACCATACCATCATAGTATCATAGGAAATAATCCAGATGCCAACTCTTGCAAGGAACTGCATGCTTACGCCTGGCATGGAACACTATCGCATGCTTCAGTTACACCATTACATTATTACATCAAGACATATCATGCGTTACATAAATGAACCACATGTCAATAATCCTCATATTATAACATCATAATTCATATGCCACGATATGCATATCGTATCTGTCATGAGTATTGAACATTCAATACTTATCATCAGGTAGTACATGAAAATGTCAATATACCTTGACATAATGTTATAATTCCTATGCATATCGCTATTTATCGTATAGATACCTTATCACTATAAGAACCATATGTACATCAAACATATGATATCATGGTATCAGCGTCAGTATGTTTTCATCAAGGTGTCTATCACTTTTCAATAATCATTTCGACTTATTTCTACCAGGTAGTTTGATCGTTTACACCAATGGTATAATCATCTAAGTACATCGTTAAATTTCATAATTATCATCTTGAGTCTTAATCTCTGGTCATATATTCTTCCTTCCCAAAGGAAATTTTGGTGAATTTCATTACTAGTGATACCATCATTATTCAAGTTGGGAAACATTCCTTCCTATATCTTCCAAGTTATCATTAGTTGGTGATCATGTAAGTTCATACATTACTCTTCCCATCTTGGGTAATACCTGAAAAATAACTTCAATAAGATATATGTAATCTGCTTATCCACATAATAAAATTACCTGACCAGACGTCTTGTTGTCCATAATTCATTCATATAGTGAGCCACCTATGGAAAACTTTACAATGTGGCTCTCCTATTAGAGGGAAAAATTGTTATAGATGTTGTCATGTACACACTTATCCTTTCCCATCATTTTATCAGACCGTCCAAGTTCCGTAAAATTATTACCATAATTATTCCACTTTATTGGTTGATTGCCAATATTTCCATTATTTTCAAAATACCACAATACTTATTTGACCCAAGCTGGCCATAATCACGTGAACTTTCATTAGTTACCAAAAATTGCAAGTTCCTTCTTCCCATTCTTCTTTAAACAACTTTAACCATTATGAACGTCATGTAACATTATACTCAACATCTGAACTTTAATCCAAATCTGTATGGTTTGTCATTGAGACTAAATATACCATCATGTAGCTTGATGATGTCCAATATACAAATGATTATGAGTAGTAAATGAGAAGATACATGTAATTTGAATGGCAATTGCAATGAAAAATTAAATTTACTAGAAGATCATATTGAGAGAGTTGTGTTTTTGCAATAATGGACCAGAGAATGCCAAGCAACTGCCATTGGTAAAGGGCAGTAATCGAACAAATAATTAGTGAATAATATGATCAACATTCACAGAATGTTATTTCTGTGTTTTTTAGATCAGACTGAACCATAGGTGCAAGTGGAAAATGATCACTGTTACCAATGTGGAAAATGATCACTAAAGGTAAGTGCTATTTAAACTGTGTGTGTAAAGTGAACCAGTGGTATGTAACATCAGCATGCCAGTACACCATATCAAGATTATAGGATTACATACTTTTCCAATGAATTAGTGAATCATAAAAGTATATCTTAATTATGTCATACCATATAATGAGATGTTAATGTGATCAGAGAACCAAAGAATCTGCATGAGAAAGCAATGAGGAACTAATGAATGCACCCGACTTTAAGTTATCCTAACATTATTCTGCTGTGAAGAATCTGATTGTTGTAGCTTATTGCTAAGAATATATCTGTCCTTAGATATCAAATTGGATAGCTAATTAAAGAAAAACTGCAATGTGATGTGAGTCAATAGATGATCCAATCCATCCACTAATTTACCTTTCAAATGATCATTGAATGCAAGATAAGGAGTACTAATGATCTAGATTCTATCAATCACGGAGATGTGGTTCAATATCCACCAACAGTCGAAGAAGTGCTTCGAGTCTTGTGACTAAAGAATCTGTTTCCTATTACAAGATTATAATCAATCCTATGGAAAGTACAGGTATCTAGAAAGCAGATGCCTTTTAACCAGTTAAGGCCCATGAAGAAACTGATCATGAATAGTCCTCATGACTGGACAACATAATTGCTTAGTGGAGCTTTCTGGATAAACCCACGTAAACCATTTTATGAAGAAAAACTAGTACTATTTTCCTTTTAATCACATTCAGTTACTATTTTCATGTCATGTGTTAATCTATGACAGTAAATTAATATGATAAATGGTGAAGTAATATTAATATGACATAAAATTTATGAATCAAGCATAAAAATATTCCACACCATATAAAAGAGACACTGCCACCCGACCCAAAACCGGATCGGATGACGGGGAAGGTTATTCCTCCCCAACACAAAAAGATAATAATTTTATTAATTATATGGTCTGCCTGCAAGCGCACCTGCGAAGGCAACACCATTGCAGATCCCTTAAATTACAATACAATTAGGCGTAAATTGCCTGCCTAAGATAGAAAATTGTAAACTTGTCGAGAAATCTGTCCATACTGATCAACCTCATATTGTGATTTGAAACATTCAAACACCTGCAATATTGCGATATACACTTACAAATTTACAGACTTGTTATATAGCTTCGTATATAGCTTGATCAACCGCACCTCCGATGTCCAAAATCTGAAAAAGCAAAGCGGTACTAACCCGCAGAATTAACAGACAATGAAATGAGTGTACCCCACTGATGTAAATGGATTATCAAACGCTGAGACACCCATGATGTAAATTGCATTATCAAACGCTGAGCGCAATAGTGGAATAAAATATAGATGTGGAGGTATAACTAACTGTAAAAAGATTCATCTATCTGCAGAAAGATTCACCCATTGATTAATTGAATCCATGGAAAGCTACGCGCGATTCCTCATTCGAATTACATGGGAATTGAATGGTTAAATTTTTTGCAGATAGATGTGTTATCAACAGGATTCGTTCAGGATGAGATGTTGGTTCATGAATACAACGTAATTTATAAAGCTACTAATCAGAATGACTCAATGAACCTACATGAAGATAGACAAGCAATAGCCAAGCATGTTAATGAATCATAGTTTCAAAATCAAGATGAGATAGAAACGGTCAAGTTAAACGTGTTTTGAAGGATAACTAATCATGTTTGAGCGCTGTTTCCAAGCAATTTCTAGTTCCGAAACAAGGAATGGTGTATGCCCTTTTCTCCCCAACATTTCCAGTTTCTGGAGTGTTTTTGCTTCCTTGCCTCTGCAATAATTTTTTTTAATTTTTTTATTTTCTTTATGGATTCAGCTTGAGAATGTCTTCTTGGCTACATTATTTTGAGCTCCCACATGCCTTTTCTTTTTTTTTCCTTTTGGAAACATTTCTGAAACTAAAAAGGTTCCTAAAATTTCTTGGAAACATATGTTCAACTGTTTGAAATAATTTCCTGATTATTTTCGCCCTCTGAAAGGAGCATTTCTGTTAAACTGAAATTTTCAACTGTTTTCAAGCTATGGATCTTGCTCGTGAGCTTTATAAACCACTTAACGACATTATTGGAACTCAACTCACCATAGTTTCCTGTTCCAAATTGTTTCTGATACTTGAAGGGTCCTTAAATTCCTTGGGAAGACCTTTAAAATTCTTGGGAATAGTTTCATGATTGCTTTTGGCCTAGGAAGTCATTTCCCTGAAATGCATGTTAGCAACCATTTCCAGGCCACGTAGCTTAGATTTTATGTGAGCCCTACAAAATTCTTAGAGGAAATCATTGAAGACAAAGAAGAAAAAGTCATAAATAAATAATTTGTCTACTCTGACTCGTAACTTTTAATTCTATTCGTGTTGGCAAGTACAATTTCAAAGTGATTTTTTATTTTTTTTTGTCTTATGGACAATTTGTGTGACAATTTGTGTGCATACATGAGTGTGCTTATGCACACTCCACATGTGTATGGTGTGTGGTGTGTGTGGTATGTGTTGTATGTACAAACTTATGTATTTATTCCTATGCGTGTATTTGTGCATTTTTACCTGTTTCTAAAGATTTTACAAGTGCTCCTTTTTCTAAATCGTGCTGATCTCAGAAACTATTGTTGTGATTCTATTTCATAGAGCTTAGCCATTGGCATGAATGTGCAATTGAATTCCTTGTAGCGATCATCTGCTCATGTTATGAAAGTGCGTTGTGCATGATGCTTTGATTTTCCACGTGGTGCCTTGTGTGAGTGAATGACTTCTGTGATGCTTCGCTCGTGGCTTCTTAATTTGTTGTGATGTCGGATTTGGGAATTTCTCCTGTTGAATAAGGTTTCGTGGAGCTTTCTTCAATGATGACCGGTTTCTCAGTAACTTGAGCTTTTTGGGATGTGTAGGACGGTTTCCTGCGATCAAATGAACCCTGGCGACGCCATTTTTAACCGATTTATTCGTGCTGTAGCTCAGGATTTGGTGGGATTTCTCTGTTGTTAAGTTGAACGCAGGCTTCTGTTGAAGGCTTCGAAGAGGGAACAAAACGTGGGGTGCAGACAAGATCTCTAGAAAGGCGAGACTGGGGGTGCCCTTGCTTTAGTCCCAGGCATACCACCATAGAATGCTGTCAAAAATTTCACATGAATGGCAGCCCATACCCTTTACATACAAAGATTATTAGTCTGATAATCTTTACCAGAAACTACTTTATCAACATTTATTTAAAATTTCCTTATTTTGACATCTGTTACTTTTTTAACACGACTTCAGTTTGCCTAACCTTTTGCAGTCCTCATTGCTGAGGTGTTCAAGGCAGGAATGCAATTCCTTTTTTTTTTTTTTTTTTTACCACTCTTGAGAAAAATAAATAAAAAAAAACTATATTGATATCTACCAATGACCAAAAGTAGCTACAAATAACTAAAATAAGTTTTCTGAGATTAATGAGATAATTCTCCTATATCGTACTGCCATATATGCAGGCATTAGTAGCAATAAGAAGTCTTCTTCAGATTCACAGTACAAATGCCCAAGTGTTCAAAGATTTTTTTTTCCATTTTGAGTCTGCATTGAAGAGACTTGGACGCGAACTTGAAGAATTGATGTTAGATGATAAATGGGGAGATTTTGCAAGAGATGTTGAAGCTCTCCGCCAAGAAGTGGTTTCCATATTCTACACAAAATTAGAATGAACATCAAGCTTCTGACTCTTTGTAATTTATATATTATAATGTTATGTAATTATTATGATAGTACAACACCACTGATTATGCTAAGAGCAAAAAATGTATGGTTTGATCATTTTACAGAGAAGCAATCCTCATAGCTCTAATAGCAGACAATCCATTTGCTGTGGTGTCATGGAAAAAGAAAATTTTCACCTACTTAGTGCTTTGTTGAGGAGATTAAAAAGCTTAAGAAAATGCACTCAATGTATCTTTATAGTTCTATCATCATTAGCTGGCCATGCAAAACTATTAAACAGTGTGATGCTCTAGTATATGCTATCGACCAACACAACACTTTGTCTATTGGATGAATTGTAGTAAGCTCCTTGAAATCCCTAAGCAAACAACAATCAGGGTTCTATGGCCGCTTTGTACATTGCACTTTATTTTCAAACAGTTCCAACGATGTATGTTAATTGTATGAGTGCGAAATATCTGAAGAGGATTTATTGTCTTTGTTCATGTTTTGGAGAGTGTTTAACAAGTATATAATTTAGCTTTAGTTTCAAATCAAAAGTCCAAATTTAAGCTTTTTTTTTTCTGGTATCTTAACATAAAAATAAATAAAAACAATGGTGACAAACCCTACTTCACCATTGTCTGATCTACATGTATACCAGATCTTCAAAGGTATCAATGTCATCATCTAAAAATTCTATATCAAAATTAACAAAAGCAACATATCATCATCTCCCAAAATTTCTGTCTGTCTGGAATTTACATTCACTAAGATACCAATATCATCATGACAAAATGCTGCAACCCAATATTAATAAAAGCAATATATCATCATCTCCAAATTTTCTAATAATCTGTCTGGCATGTACATTCACTAAGATATGGAAGCCTGAGAATCGGGTTATCTGTTTCCCCAATAGAATTCTCAAGGGATTGGACAAGCCCACTGAATCTCGCAATCCTTTCGCCTGGATTGTGGAAGCTTGACAGGCTACTGAAGATAAAATCATCTCTATTTCTGGTCTGGATGCAGCTATTTATCTCACATTCATCACTACTTGTAGCTCAATGCATTCCACAGTGCGTTTCAGTATTCGCCATTTTTATTGAACATTTAACTAATTTTATATTACTAAAGGGAGGCTACAGTAGATTGGAAAACTTCTATTTTCGACGAATCAAATTAGAAATGAGTAGCGTCCTTGAAATTAGAATTTTCTAGATTTTAAGAATTGCTTTCTTTGCATTTTTTCTAATCTCACCACTAAACTTTATTTTGGATTAATCGTTAATGAATGTTGTGTTAAGACAATCAATACAAAAGCCACAGGTTCTTATCTCAAAGTGTGTACTAAAAAATTTGTAATTAATTTTACTGTAATATATAGATATAACGCTGTGAAACTGTGGAACTTAAAAATGAGAGAAAAGTTAATAATCATAATTTTTCTATACAAAATGTCACAGATTCAAATCCCTGGTTTAAAAATAAATCTAAACTGCAATTAGACTCTGATTTACAGCACATCGGTATAAAGCAGTGGAACTTAAGGATGAAGTAGACTCCAATAACTATAACAGTTAAAGCAGTTAATGCAAAATTTAGACCTATGGGGACTAAGGTTTTTGTTAATGGCTCGCTCCCCAACAGCATTGAAGATCATGGTATTATCTGCGGGAGTTTGCTTAATCTTCTTCTTTCTCTGAGTATAACCGACATTAACTATAAACTATCCTTGGAGAAGATAGGGAACAAATCCGCTGCCAGTTATGATGAATTTGACAAGCTTGCCATGGGCAATATTCAGAAAGGAAGCAAGCGATTATGGGGATTTTCCATTGCAACGTACTGGGTATCATTTTTGATATATTATGTTCTTTGGAAAACTTATAAGCATGTTATTCGACTTAGAGGATGGTGGCAAGCTTCACTGGTGTCTAAACCAGAACAATATGCATTCCTCGTTCGAGATATTCCTCCTGTACGCAAAGAACAAGTGGACTCTTTTTTCAGGAGGTTATACCCGGAAACTTATGAAGGATCAGTGATTGTAAACCAGCATAAATCTGAAACTGTAAATGGAACAAATTTCTAATCTACGCATTTCGTAACTTACGCATGCCTTTGATTGTGAGATTATGTACACCAGGTATAATATAAGCTTCAAATTACATGCATATGGCTTGTCATAATATGGAAAACATATAAGAAGTAAACTGTGAATTGAGCATTACGGAAACAATATGTGAAGGGAAGACAGCGCAAGCCTGAACAGGAGGGCTACAGCTTTACCAGTACACATGGATAATTCCTTAATAAAAAATGGAGTTGCATTAAATTTGAAAACTTACTGCCCAATTGGAATTCTCTCCTCAAGCTTTTTGCTCCACTCAAGCCATTTTTTTGCTCATTATGAGAATCTAATATGCATGCTAATTTGAATCTATATTATCAGAGTATACATGCATAAATAGATGAAAAATTACGTGGAATACTCGGGGAGATTAAAAATCAAGTGGTAATTTTGTAGCCAAGAACAATGCACATTAGCAAACATAAACATGAGCAATAGATTAGAATAATCAGAATATAGCTATGCAGTAAGTAGGCATTGAATAAGAAAATTTACGGCATAGTGAGGATTTGAAAAAAAATTATGCCGCCTCTTGGAAATAATCAACCTGTAACTTTACAACCAGTCAAGTTAAAAATTCCAACAAGTAAATTTCCAGCTGCCCATAGGCCCTAAGGATTAAACAGCTCTGATACCATATGTAACAGCCCAAAAACGGATATCTAGTTAACTTATTAACATTAAATTTAAATGCTTACCTGAGCTTACTTGTGGTAGAAATATGCTTACCGCATCAGGGTTTTGGGGACGACTCTCCTCCCAACCGTAGGCTCAATTGTGCAGGATTCTGCTACAACTGGCCACCCCCGAGCCCTCAATCAACGACTAGTGCCAGTATTCCTTTGCCTTAGTAAACTATAGAATGGAAGATCGAACCTCAGAATGATCGAACCCCTCCCATCTTCCTCATCGATCATTAAATAGAACAACATATCAGAAGGGGAACCACATGCCCCCTCCATGTGTCTGCATGCTGCTTTTTCTTTACTTTCCTTCTCTTTGGATAATTTCCTTCTTTTATTATGGTTATTACTTTTATTATTATTTGTTATTTTGGTTATTACTATTGTTATTATTTTTGTTATTATTTGTTATTTTGGTTATTACTATTGTTATTATTTTTTATTACTTATCATTTTATTTATTTATTTATTATTTTTATTATGATTTATTTATTATTATTATTATTTATTATTATTGATTATTATTTTTGTATTATTTTTTATTAGTTCTTATTATTTATTATTTATTATTAAGGGAGGGATGTTACATTTACAGTTTACATCTAGACACCATCGACCCACCAAAGGGCGGAAAATACTGCTGTTAGACACAGCTCAAAATATCTGGGGTAATCCATGAAAGAAAACCCGAAGCAAACCATATCCATGATTTCTTTAGAGCGCAGACCCACAACCAGGTCTGTCGCATGAACAAAAAGAATACACTCTGTTCTTTGAATCGATAAATCCCAAGACGGAGAATGTACATATACAATATATCTGAAACGGAGGCCTCCTACGGAGAGGATAAACAGCCTCACTTTATCACGTCGTTTATCATGACTTATCATATAATTCCATTTTTTAATTAGTTATGCTCTTATGGATCAATATTATTTATTCTCCTTTGTTTCTAATAAATTGATGATTATTATGCACGATTTTGTCAATGATGGTTTATTATTAATTTTTTTGTAACATCACTCACCATTTTAGCCTCCAAGATATTTTCCATATTTCAGATTTGATCTCCAGCTCATCATTAAATGTGCCAACTCAGAAATTCGCTGGAATAAGAAACGACAGTTTTGTATTGGATGTTTTGGGCAAATGGAGAAGAATATGGAAAATCCAAGTCATGGGTTTTGTTCAGAAGAGACCAGGTTAGTCTTTGAATGAGTATTTTTTCCAAATTGTGTTCATATTAAGAGAAACAGAAGGTTACCAGAAGACTTTTTTCTCACATTCATTGTTGCGGCCGGTTTCCAAATTATCCCAGTTGCAATACCAAATTCAATCTATTCCTGTTGAATGTTGATGGAAAGATATTTGAGATATGATCTTGTTGATCAATTGGTTGTGAACAATCCAATTTTGTAATGGGAATCATATTATAATCATCTCGGTTGTAATTTTTCTTTTCTCTCTGTGTATTTAAATAAGAACATAGATCAAAGAGGGAGATATATTATTATAGGGATTATTAGAGATAGGATAGGATAGGATAGGAGGAATGGGGATGGATCTCTATTATTTCAAATGTAAATTTAATTTACAAACTGGTGTTGTCAAGAGAACTCGTTCATATTGTAATGTTACTCAAGTTCAATGATTAATATATAATTTGAGGTTATTGTTCATTCACCTTATCTGGAGTAGCTCAACAACATCCATTGGCAGCTAAGGGCCTGGCCTTTGGTAGATTAAACTACTTCTCTATATTATATCTTTCTGATTTTTGGAAGTTTGATTAATTTGTTAATTTTCCCATCTTCTGCTCTTTTTATTGTTTTCCTGTATTGAAGGAATATCTTTGCTTTATGTGATTTACAGCACTGTCGTTTGATTCAGTTTACATTCATTGCAGATTAAGTTACTTAGATAATTATTCAGATTGATTTAATAAACTGTATAGAGTTTGGTTATTGCTATCAAACTCTCATATTGGTATCATTTCCATCTAGATTTCTTTGTAGAGATTGAGTATGATTTAGATTGAATCAACTAAGAAGATATTAATTATTGCTACGGTGCTCTCAGCTGATGCTATTGTTAATTGAATTGCTTGTGTGAGATTTGGTTATGATTTCAGCAAAGGTTTGAGTCTTGAATCTTAGATGTCATATTTCCTTTAATGATTGCAAGTTGAATTTATTAGATTCATCCGTTTACTCTTGTATGATGTTTCATAGTTCGACTTAAAAAGCACTGTTCTTTGGATTTATAGCTTGCACATATTGTGTACACTCTTGAAATAAAAAGACTTACCCAGATTGATAATTAATGTGAGGCAATTAGGAGTTTTAAAAGGCACCTTTTAGCACCCAACATTTTGTTTCTTCAGTTTGTTTCTTAGTTTTCTCCAATTCGCCCTCCTCGTCATGATTTGATCCATCAATGACGACAAAGGTTGTGGAGGATGGTTGAGGCTTCCCTTACTTGATTCTAGTGCTCCTATTTTTTAAATAAAATATGCCTTTCTTTGGCCTCCTCCCCTTGGGATTTACTAGTCTATTTCAGGATGATAGAGTGTAAGTCACTTCTTCCTCAATATTTCCTTTTGGAACACTTTCTTGTTGTTTTTTTCTTCTCCTTTTATCACATTCAGAAGATGCCCCAATGACCTTTTTGGTTCCCTATTCTCCTACTTGTGCCATAGAATTCTTGGTTGAGTCCTTCTTAGGAAATTTTGTTTTAGTGGGTGTCTTTGTTTCTTCTCATTTTTCCTCTATATTATTCTTTGCACTTTGTCCTAGAACATCACCTTCTACTCTAGCCTCTTCCCCTTCTTCACCAAACTATTATTCCCCCTCTTTTGATTTTTATTTAGCTTCTCCTTCTGCAATGCCATTCCTTATTGTTTCTGTAATTTCTAATAAGGCTTATAAGCCTCGCTATCTATGATAATTAGACTTATAAGCCCATGGTGAGCTACTGTAACAACCTCGGACTGCCTCTTTATCTCCTTATGCGTTTACTCAAATTTTAAGAGAAAACATGCATTTGATGAAGAATTTGATTCCTCATCCAAGGAGTACCCGTGTTGCATACTTTCGATGGACCTTTCTACATGAAAAATGAGAAATACAAGAAAAATGTGATTGCAAACACATTTTTTCAAGTATTTTTCATTTTTCGTGTAGTAGTTTCCATCGAAGATATGAATCATGGTTACTCCTTGGATGCATAATTAAATTTTGCATCCAATGAGTACTCCCACTCGAAAGTTGAGTAAAACCTTCGGGAGATAATTTGAAAATATGCGTTGAAAAAGTAGCTTTATATTTTATTATTTTTTTAATCTTTTTACCTTTCTACTCCAAAAATGGTTAATCATTCCCTGTGGTTGACACCATCATATTTAATACTATGGGTTCTTATAAAGTTTATTTCGGTTCTACATTTTTCTTAGGAGGTCCATTTTAGACCTCAAAATTCCCCTAATGCCAAAGTCGTGACCAAAATTCTTGGGAATATATTAAGAATCTCTATGGGTTTTCTTATAATGATTTTTGAAATAGGACCATAGGGAAAATTCCATTTCATATTTTGTATGGAATGCATCCTAGGGGATTTAGTGAGCCTTGGGATTTGGGCAGGATGGAAGAAAGAATTGTTGAGGGAGAATATTTTACAACAACAATGAGTGAGTTGAAACATCAAGTTAAGCAGAAGTTACAAGACAACCACTCCAAATACAAGCATAAAAAAGATTTAAAGAGAAGAGAAGTGAAAGTTTAGGTGGAAGACATGGTCTTAGCTCACTTGAGAAAGGAGAGGTTTCCAAGATGAGAGTACAATAAATTTAATATGAAGAAGATAGGTCCCTACAATATACTTCGCATGTTTTTGACACATGCTTATGAGCAAGAGTTACCTACAGCCATAGGTATTTCAACAATTTTCAATGTAAGTGATTTGCATCCTTATCTAGCCAGTGACAAAGACTCATATATAACAAGCATACACAGTGGTGAATTCAGTGAGAAACAGTGGGTAAAACAAATGCCTATCGAAAAGAAATTGGAAGTTGAAATGATTTTAGACACAAAGGTTGCAAAGAGGACTAGAGGGAAAGAATATATGGAATACTTGGTGTAGTGGAAAGGTCATCCAGTTGAAGATTCCACTTGGATGAATGTGGTAGCTCTACAAAAAGAAAGTTATTGTGTCAAACACCTTATGGCTAGGAGCTCATAAAATTTTATTTCTTTGGAACCCTCATGCAAGTGCATAGATGGAGCACAAAATTTGATGAAGGCTAGGCAAAATATTGCCAATGAGATGGGATGGTCACATGGAAATGCTGGGGGGGGGGAATATTTGGTAATAAATTGTAAATATTTAATTTAGGAAGATTTGTATTATTTTTTAATATGTATAAGAGATATTTTCTATTTTAAATATGGCTTTTAGTTTTATTTAGTTATAGAGAAGATGAAACAATTCATCTCTTGTGACTCTTGGTTGTCCGATGCTATCTTTATTTTTGAAGGGAACGAAGTCCTCGAAGAAAGGAGAGAAGGAGGAAGAAAGAGGGCCGATTGTTCTTTGTGAAATTGTAGTATTGTGGGTTGCAAAGCATGTACTTTCCTTTTGCGTGAAAAATGAAAAAGAATTTTATTTGTGAATGGTGCAATTGGATGACCACTGGGACCGTAAGTTGATGTGGTCTTGAATTGAATCGAAATTGATTGTTTTACACAATTTTTTGTCTTCTTACGAATTTTGGTTGATAATAAATGTATTATTGTCCATTCTTTGTCTTTCAACGTTTTTTCTTATTCCATCGAAATACATTAAGAATATGATCATTGAATCCTTAGTTGTTGTGTTTGGTTCATATATTTTGTGTATCCTTGTTTAAATGTTCTAACAGAATACATAGGAATGTGTCGCAATGTTTACGAGTGGGAATGTGATGTGGTTATAGTGAACTAAGTGTTTAAACAAGTTACCCATGTTTCGAATGATGTCACATCCTTTAGATTGGATTTGTAACGATTAGCTTTGAGCTATTGTACAATCCTCGACGATGAAAGTTGGTTGGGATCATTCCCTAAGTTGGGAAGTGAGTCAAGGTTGTGGAAATTCTATTTTGAAAAGATTTGAGTCGCTTCACCTTCCTGAATTTTGCAAAACATAGCTTTTGAAGAGCACTGCAAAAAAAATTCGTATCACCTACAAAACTGCAACTGAGCACTGCAAAATCATTTCATAGTGCCTACAAATTTTTTAGTGTGCTATGAAATTATTTCCTAGTGACTACAAAAAGAATTTTTTTTTACTGCGTCTTGGTATTTAAGTCTACTTGCACCATCACCCATTATTAATAGAAGCTACACACTTTAATTATAATCAAACCTTCTATACATTTTTATTACATAACAACTTTTGTATATTTAACCCACCTCTACATCATTTAATTCCAATCTCCCCTTCACATCTCAATGAAATCCTAATACCTCAAATATTCCCAAAATCATCTTCACCAAATGTTAAATAATTATTTTGAATAATTTATACATCCCTTTCTAGGGATTGACCTCTCAACAAACATGAGTTTGAAACCATAAGCTCAATCCCATTCCCATGAGTTTCTAAAACATTCCCTTGTAATCTAACGTTAAGAAACTATCCATGTAGGACCTTACCTCGAGAAATAAAAGGCGTCATAAATGTTTAAATATATCTAACAAGCACTAGAAAATATAGTCAATGTGTCCTATCATAGAATTCGATCATTTTTAAACTAAATTTAGTCCCCACCTTAGAAATTTAATTAATACGAAAAATTGAACACTATATGTCTACCTTACTACTCACTATATTTTTTTAAATCATGGTGAACTCATAACTAATTGGAGTAATATGGTAAAGACCCATGGTCAAGCCTTTCATTAAAGGATTTGTCCTCATCAGGATGTTTTTATCCTATGGGTAGCCTACTCTTCGACTCTTATCACATGGGACCAAGCATGTACCTTGAAATTAAATAACAATGAATGAGAGAACAAACATATCCCTTAACATGAACCCTTGTGAACGAAAGACGAAAATGTTTTCTAGACTATTCAACTTACACTACCAAAACTAATCTCATGAGTTGAATCCCTTTACATTATGTTTTCCATCAACCATGTAGGATAGTAGCCGTGTATGTGCATATGTTCCCAGTGATTAGAAGTTCAAACATTATGGTTCATGGTCTTCGTTAAGTCTATTTGGTTATTTTCATTCATATGGAGAGAAAAATTTATCTATGGGTATGTCGAATCTATTTTACTTAAACGAAAAAAAGATTTCATACTTCCACTATTTAAAAATTTAGTTTTGTTGGTATACATGCACTTAGTTAGCCTTAACTAGCTTTGATTAAACTTTGGTTATTGCATGTAATTTTCACTTAGTTAGCATTAGTTAAATATAGTTCTTACATGTGGTGTGCACTTGGCTTTAGTTAGTTAACTCTAGTGTTTTCATTTGGTCCATATGCACATTAACATAAAATAAATCACACTTAGCTTTAATTAGACTTATTTCTTGCATGTACAAAAAATCTTAACTTAGTTTCTTAATGTATTTATTCTCAAATCAATATTGAGTAATCACATTCATTCTCTGTTCCAATTTTCCATTTCAATTCTTGCAAGTTTGTGCAATTATTCTTGATCTAGATCCCTATCTAGGCTCTAATAATTTTACATGGTATTATAGATACAAGGGTCTCTAGAAGGTGCATGAATACGCTTTTTCAAGTTTGAAGGTCAAAAAATTGAAATTTTTTGGGAGATCTAATTTCTGGATCAGAATATTGGAGAACTACTGCAATTCTTGCTATAGCCTCAAGCTGAGAGAATGGTGTTCCCACCTTTAACTACTATCACTCCATATAAATACCTCCAATGGAAGCCATAGATTTTTCTCCGCCTCATAGGGAAAGTATTCTATCAGATAGTTATGAATATGGAAGTTGAACCGAATTCCACTATTGAAAAATCCAAATAGTCTAAGAGGAAGGATGAGGCTTTTGGTATTCTATTGTTTTCCATATATCCAACATTAAATTCCCATGTGGACACATGCAACACTTTGAATAAGGTTTGACCAACCTTCGAGAATTTATTTGGAAAGTTGGAAGAGATGTGGGCTCATATTCTAAAAAATGAGCAAAATTGCTTAGATCCAATCAACTTTGAGAACATTGAATATTTATTTATGAAATTTAAATATTGCTTCTTCACTTACAAGATCACAGGATCAATAAATCCAAATAGTAAGGTAAATTTATCTTTTCTATTTTGTCTAAATTAGCTCCTTAATATGCTTTTTTTTGTTTCTACATTACATACAATCATACTTGCAACTTGAGATCACTAGAAAATGCTGAAACTTGATGCACTTATTTGGTCTCGCATTCATGACCAAGATAAGTTCATCAAGATTGGTTCATTAAAGTCTTCAAATGCACATGCACTTTCCATGCATGAGAAAGGAAAATCCACCTCGATGCCAATTCAATAATCCAAAGGTGAAGGAAAAACAAGAGAACCAAATATAAAAGCTAGGGAATCCAAAACCTCCAGATGACTCTTCTAGCTACATGGATAAGAAGGGAAAGAAAGTAAATTCCAAGTGTCCTTATGTCTAAGTCTATCCTCCTGCATGTCTAAGTCTATTGATCTGATGGAAAAGACTCATCAACAAAATATTTTCTGTCATCACATTCGAGAAAGGGCCAAGACAAATATGGAAGAATAACCACAAGAAACAAGGGGTAATGGCCATGCTTTGATCTCCATTCATTCTACACTCCAAGAATGGATCATGAATGTAGGATCTTCACATCATATGGCTTCTTCAATGGAATATTTTTATTCTCTACATGCATACTCGGGACCTCCTACTCTCATGGGGGTCAATTTTGCAGTTGAACTAACTGAACAAAAAAGAGATCAATTCGAATAAGTTTTGATAATTTATTGCATATTCCAAGGCTTTTTCTAATTCTTCTTTCAGTGTATCAGATGACCCACATACGCACCAAACCAACTTTAATATTTCATCTGGCTAGGTAAATGATGAATCTCGTCTGTATACATTTTCTAATTTTGTTCATTAGTTAGATTGTATTTTACTACTTATGCATGCAAATGAAGAAAGTAGGACTTGGAATCACAAATTTTTCCACTTGAGTTTCAAATATGTGCAACAAGTTAGTAAGCAAGCGATGGTTAAATGACTACCGTTCATTGAATTTTAAAATGGTGTTTGTAATGGATGTACTTGTGAAAAAATCCAGAAGATAAGTTCAAGAAGGGGATGCATGGAGAGCCTGCTCACCTTTGGAGCTAGTACAGAGTGATCTCATGGGTCCATTTCCAGTACCTTTAATGAGAAAGGAAAAATACATGGTCATTTATATAAGATTACACGAGATTCACTTGGGTTTACTTCCCGAAACATAAGGCTGGCATTTTTTTAACATCTAAATATTTTCAAAGCACATGTGGAAAGCACATCAATGTAGGTTTTAACCCTGTACAAAAATTACCTGGATACGAATTCTAAAACACAGAAAATAAATAATGTGAGAGAATAACACATAAAACACATATACATAGATATTTTACCCTGGATCCCAAAACCGAGATTACCAGCTTGATTTTTCATTTTGTTCCTTTCAATGTTACAATACATATTTATACATGTTGAAGAATCCAATACCATGGACCGAAAACAATCATGTCCAAAACAATGTGCGAAAAACATGCACAAAACCATAGGTAGGTCCGCCCAACATAATACGGGATCCAAAAACAAAATTTTCCAAGGCACTACCCTGGACCCCATAGAGTGGGATTGCCTATAGCTCTCAAACCCCCTGTGACTGCCCTCACTACGCAATCGACGCAACAAAGGGGGCGCTCCGGCCCCCTTCTAAGCCCCCAATTAACTATGTGGGCTACTTGTGGAAAGAATATAAGACAACCCAGCATTCTCCCACTTGTTGTTTTCTTTCCACAAGGGGGCACAAGAGAGATTAGTCATTTATCCATCCCTGCAACACCCATTGTTTCTCTACACCAAGAGAACTTCTCAGAGCTAACAAATTTCGTCAATGCATCTATAGTATTCTTCAAAATGTCCACCTTTACCAGCAACACCTTTTTGTCTTCTATCATATCCCTCACAAAGTGATACTAAACATCAATGTGCTTTTTCTTTGAATGATATGCAGGGTTCTTTGCCAAGAATATTTCACTTTGGCTTTCACAATATATCCTTATAGCTCCTTGTACTAACCCCATATTTGAACATAATCTCTACAACCAAATTGATTCCTTCCTTGCATGAGTGGTTGCCATGTATTCTACCTCTGTAGTTGATAGTGCCACTACATATTGATTCTTACTCATCCAACTGACTACACCTCCAAATAGGTTAAACACATACCCACTTGTAGATCTTCTCTGATCTAGATCTCCAACCCAGTCTGCATCAACAAATCCATGAATATCCAACTCT
The DNA here is from genome assembly GCA_000404065.3 of Pinus taeda. Classification (NCBI taxonomy): domain Eukaryota; kingdom Viridiplantae; phylum Streptophyta; class Pinopsida; order Pinales; family Pinaceae; genus Pinus; species Pinus taeda. Next base: position 18,280 of record APFE031260952.1, read on the forward strand.
CTATCCAATCCTGGTCTTCCTTGGTACCACAAACCATAATCACTAGTGCCACGCAAATACCTTGAAACCCGCTTCATCGCTATCCAATTCTCCTTCCCTAGTTTTGATATAAACCCACTCAATATTCCCACTGCATGTGCAATGTCTAGTCTAGTACAGAACATTACATACATCAGGCTACCAACTACACTTCTATATGGAACATGGAACATGTCCTCTTCCTATTCTTGTGTCTTAGGACACTGTTCAGTAGATAACATTACACCTATAGGAATAGGAACCTTCACTGGTTTACTATCCTTCATATTAAACCTCTGCAATATTGTTTCAACATACTTCCTCTAGTTTAACCAGAGCATCCTCTTTTTCTGATCTCTTTTAATGTCCATGCCCAAAAATATAGTTTGCAGTACCAAGATATTTCATGTCAAATTTGGAGGACAAATGGGTCTTCAAATATTGGATAATTTCTTTATCATTTCCAGCCAACAACATATCATCCACATAAAAGACTAGATAAATAACATAATCATCAATTAATTTAAAATACACACAGTGATCTCCTTTACTTCTGGTGAAGCCAAGTCCCTGTATAGATGTATCAAATTTCTGATACCACATCCTTGGTGACTGTTTTAACCCATCCATAGACTTCTTTAACTTGTATACCAGTTATTTCTTACCCTTCACTGCAAAGCCTTCAGGTTGCTTCATATAGATCTCCTCTTATAGATCCCCATGAAGAAATGTTATCTTCACATCCATCTGTTCTACCTCAAAATCAAAAGTAGCGACAATAGATAAAAGTAATCTATTAGAAGTTAACTTGGAAACAAGATAAAAAATAGCACCAAAATCAATTCTTGACACTTGGGAGTAATGTTTTGCTACCAACCGAGCCTTGTATTTCTCCACCTTTCCTTCTGCATTTCTCTTCTTCTTGAACACCCATTTGCTGCCAATGGGTTTCCTTCCAGCAGATAACTCCACCAAATCCCAAGCCTCATTTTTGTGCAAATATTCCATTTCATCAACCATGGCCTCTTTCCAAAGTTTTCCATCCCCTGAATCTACTGTTTCCTTCACAGTTCTAGGATTATCATCAGTAATATATAAAGAAAAATTTGAACAGAAATCAGATGGACTATACCTTTCTAGTTGCCTTCTTTCTCAAAATGATCTTCTCACACCTAGAGTTTGTGGCTCTTCATCTTCTGATTCCTCCTCTGTTGTAGAGTTTGATTCTTCCTCCTTTAGCTCAAACTCTACCTTCTCATGTTTCTTCGGTTGGACTTCATGTTTAATAACATCTTTCACCTCTCTGAACACCACATCTCATCTATACACAACCTTCCTTGTCACTGGGTTCCAAAGCTTATAACCCTTTAAACCATCCTTATACCCAATAAATATGCACTTTTCACATTTAATATCCAACTTGGTTCATTTCTCCTTTGGAACATGTACATATGCATCACATCCAAATACCCTTAGATGTGAAAGAGAGGGTTCCTTACTAGTCCATGTCTCTTGTGGAGTCTTATCCTCCAACGCTGATGAAGGTGATCTGTTGACCAGATAGCATGTTGTCTCCACTGCCTCTGCCAATAATTCATGTCCTAAGTAGGCACCACTGAGCATGCTTCTTGCCCTTTCCATCAACGTCTTGTTCATTATTTCTGCAAATCCATTTTGCTGAGGTGTATACAGAGTTGTCTTTTGTCGTGCTATACCACACTTCTTATAGAATTCCTCAAATTTCTTACTACAAAACTCTCCACTATTATCTGTCCTCAACACCTTTATCTTCTTCTCTAACTGGTTTCCCACTAGAGCCTTAAATTCTTTAAACCTGTCAAAGACTTTAGGTTTCTTCTTAACGAAATATATCCATGTATTCCTTGAGAAGTCGTCTATAAATGATATATAGTACATAAACTTACCCAATGATGGAACTTTCACAGGTCCAAACACATCACTGTGCACAAGTTCTAATATCTGTTTGGCCCTCTTACCACCAAAGGGGAAACTCACCCGATTTTGCTTTCCATATACACAATTTTCACAGAAATCAAAATCTAGAGAGCTATTACTCATACCTTTACCATGAAGTACTCGAAGGCCCTTCTCTCCAATATGTCCAAGGCTTTGATGCCACAACATGGTCTTCTCTCCAGATACCACTAGATTTTTTGCTCCGCTTTTAGGAACCATGGAACTGTTGCACCCATCAACAATAGTGCTACCTTGCAGCTTGTAGAGAGTTCCAATTAGAACTCCCCACATCAATACCAGTGCTTCTTGAACCATATTGCAGGCATCCTTCTCAAACACTGTTTTTACACATGCATCATCCATCTCGCTTACAGAAATCATATTTCTCGCTAATGCAGGAATATGCAGAACACTCGGAAGTGTTCTAACCCTTCCACCTTGCAACTTCAACTTTACTTTTCCTTGACCAACGATTCTAGCCTTCCTGTCACCACCATCATATTTCTCATACTCACAAAACCACTCTCTCTGGGGAGTGAAGTGAAAGGATGCACCTGAGTCAATCAACCATGCCTCATGATCTACATGTGTATTTGAATAAGCTAAGTACACATCCCTACCTTCATCTGAGGTGGCTTTCACCTCTGCATAAGAAGCATCATCAGATCCCTTTCCTTTATCATGAGCTTTAGATGTATAGTCCATTTTGGAGTGCTCTTCCTTTCCGCATTTGTATCACCCCACCTTTATAGGTTTTCATGGAGATTTAGATATCCTTCTAGATTTAGATCTCCCACTCGAAGAATTATTTTTGTTTTTGTTTTGGGACCGTCCTCGTACAGACAAGGAATCACCATTCTGGCTCTCCATATTTTTTTGTCTCATCTCCTCCATCAACAAGGATTAGACTGTTTCATCAAATTGCAAGGAAGTTGTGTTTCTACCTATTGTAATAGCCAGACTATCCCACAAATCTAGCAGAGAACACTACAAACTAATGCACTTATCTTCATCTAAATTTTTTATATCAATAGAAGATAACTGACTTATGACAATATTAAATGCATTCAGTTGCTCTGTCACCAAGTCTCCATCTTTCATCCTCAGGTTATACAACTTTTTCCATAGGAACAGTGTATTCACCAGAGGCTTAGTTTGGTACAAAGTCCCTAACTTGTGCCACAAAGCTTTCATCATAGCTTCCCCTGATACATTCAGCAATACTGAATCTGAGACACATAATAGTATTGTGCTCTTTTTCTTCCTATCCAACTCCTTCCATTCTTCATCAGACACTCCCGTTGGTTTAGTACCCAGGTCTACCATGATCCACTGATATTTATCCACCAACAAATCCTCCATCTTGAGTTTCCACAACTCCAAACTCTGACCATTGAATTTCTCGATCTCTATCTTTCCATTTCTCGCCATCTTCTTTCACTACCAAAATTGATCCTGCAGATCTCCTACTGAACAAGGTCTACCACAGGCCTGAGCGAAACCCCTCAACAACAAAGGCATCCCCTTGAAGCCAAAACATCTTTGATACCAAATGTAGGTTTTAACCCCATACAGAAATTCCCCTCATATGAATTCTAAAACATAGAAAATAAACAATGTGAGAGCATAACACATAGAACACATATACACAGAGATTTTCCCCTGGATCCCAAAACTGGGTCTACCAGCTTGATTTTTCATTTTGTTCCTTTTAATGTTACAATACATATTTATACATGTCAAAGCGTCCAATACCATGGACCGAAAAGCATTGTGTCCAAAACCATGGAGCGAAAACCATCGCATCCAAAACCATGTGCGAAAAACATGAACAAAACCATACATAGGTCTGCCCAACCTAATATAGGGTCCAAAAGAAAATTTTTCTAGGGCACTGCCCCGGACCCCATAAAGTGGGGTTACCTGCACCCCTCAAATCCCCTATGATTCCCATCACTAGGCAATCAGTGCAACAAAGGGGCGGCTCTGCCCCCCTTTTAACCCCCTGGTTAACTACATGGGCTAGTCGTGGAAAGAATATAACACAACCCAACAATCAAGATCCTCCACACAAATAATAGGAAGGAATATTTCAACAAAGATATTTAAATATTGGTAATGAAGTGGGTATATGGTTTCAACATACAATGCCTTAGGCTCTGCAACAAAACATGGTTGTTGAAAGGAAGAATATATTATTGAAAGAGATGCCCAGTTTCATGCTGCGTGAAAGAACTCTTCCATCAAAATTGTGGATTGAAGCTATAAATTGTGCCTCATACATCCATAATATATATCCTCATAAATTTGTTATTGTAAAAACACCTTTTGAAGCTTGGACTAGCATGCAACACAAAGTTAGCCATTTCCGCATTTTCAGATCTCAAGCACGGGACCACATTACTATAGAGAAGAGAAAGGCTTTGGGGACTTAGATCAAGTTATGCATGTTTATCGTATATTTTGATGAAGTCAAATGGTATATATTTCTTTATATCAACATTGAAGATCTCTTTATTAAAACGAGTGTGAAGTTTGAAGAAGATACTTTCCACTCACTGCAAAATGAACTTCTTAACAAGTTTCCCTCATCACTAATTGATGAGTATGTAGTTGATACTTCAGATCAACATTCTAATCTATATGAGCCTATTCTTGTGATACTTATTGAACTACTAGCTGTTAAACATCGAGATAACTTTTCTTCATGCAGTTCGAAAGATTTTCAACCACTTTTAGGACAAAAATGCCACAGCATGAGTGACCTCTGAGATGATCCTGTCACTATACCTCAGCTTGAGGAAGCTCCACAACCACTCTTAGCTATGGAGACATGCATACCCATGGATTATTATATGATGCATATATTTGATCCATAAACTTACATAGAAGAAACTCAACATCCTAAATGGGAAGTAAGTATGAATGAGGAACAAAACTCTCTCATTGAGAACTAGACTTGGGCCCTAGTTCCCCTACCCTCTAATCGTAAACTTATTAGGTTCAAGTGTGTTTACTAGACTAAGAAATAATTAAATGGAAAATTTAGTCGATATAAGGTATGGTTGGTGGCAAATGGATTTCAGCAGGTACATCGTGTTGACTATGATGAGTCTTTTGCTCTCGTGGAAAAAATGGAATCTATTGGACTAACTCCTCCATTGCAATAACAAGACATTGGGAGGTGCATCATATGGATGTGAATAATTCATTTCTTCATGGTTATCTTGCAGAGGAAATATACATGGAGAATCCATAAGGATACATGAAAAAATCATATTTGGTATGCAAGCTAAATAAATCTCTCTATGATCTTAGGTAGGCACCTAGAGCGTGGTTTGCAAAGATGGATTCGTATTTGTTATCTCAAACTTTTGTTTGATGCAAATACGATTCCAATATTTATTTGTTGAAGAAAATTGACGCGTTGTTGATCATAGTACTCTAAGTAGATGATATTTTGATAATAAGTAGTTCATTTTTTGCCATTGTCGAGCTTAAAACTTCATTGCATAATTTGTTTTCTATGACAAAAATGCACTTGCTAATTTTGTTTTTGGACTAGAGATCAAATAGAGTGGTTTTTGGGTTACCATCTTTCAACCAAAGTATGTTAGAGATATTTTGGCATGATTTCACATAGGTGAATGTAAGCGAGTAGCCACACATTTATTATCAGGGATAAAGGTTGAGATTAACAAAGACACACCATTGTTTGATTGCACATTGTATTATCAGTTTGTGGGGAGTCTTCTTTATCTCACTCTCTCCCATCCTAATCTCTGATATGTTGTAGGAGAACTTTCCAAATACATGAAGGAGTGACATGAGTTACACTAGAAAGATATAAAGCGCATCCTTCGATATGTTCAGGGGACAATCACCTATGGGATTCATTATGCAACAAATTGTTCCTTGGATCTCACTAGGTTTGCAAATTTAGATGGGGTTGGTGACAATATTAATGGCAAGTCCACCTGTAGTTATGTACTTAGTTTTGGATCCAGTCCCATTTGTTGGTCAATCAAAAATAATTCTACCATTGCTTTATCATCAACAAAGGCAAAGTACAACGGAGTAGTCAATGTCAATATTCAATCCATTTGGCTACAACATTTCCTTTCTAAGCATGGTATTATTGTCCATCAGTTGAATTTCATGTGGTGTGACAATTAGAGTACACTAAAAAAATTTAGAGATCCAATGAAGTGACAAAAAATCTAACATATTGACATCCACATGTAGTTCATTAGAGTATTGATTAATGATGGGATCATCTATAATAGCCCTGGTGAATGTTGGGAAAGACATCCTAGGGGGTGCTCGTTTCATTCTTTATTGCTAAGGAAATTGGAAAAGGAAATGATAAAGGATTTGGAAAGGAAAATTGGATTTCTTGGTGCATTTATTTATGAGAATAATGGAAATTAGGAGAAAAGAGAGGTGAAAGGTAATAGGTTGCATGTGAGGAAAAAATTGAAGGAAAATAATGGAAAATGAAGAAAATAGTGTCCTCATTAATAAAAATACTTATGAGGAAACTTGGTAACCTTTTGTCAATTGAGTTTTTGAGTTATCTCATTATTCTTTCTCTCTCTCTCAATCTTACACACTTAGATTTTTCTTGGAGCATTTTCGAATTGGAGCAAGAAAGGCAAAGAAGGTAAGAGGAAGAATCGATTACGTAGGGAAAGGAAGAATCACGCAGCTACACACATCATTCTTTACAGGTATCAATTTGCGTGTGTGCTTTCCTTACTATATTTGGCATGCCTGGTATTGCATGTGGTTCTTTTGTTGTTGTGGCATGGGTTTTACTAGGTGTAACAATACTTTTAGCCTAGCCTTGTCATTTCTGAATAGCCATGGTGTGATGTGGTTCTCAAGTTTCAATTGAGTTGGATTGTGGGATGGGTTCGAAGCTGAGAGGGGTGGATCTCTAAATGATAGAGCACACAACCTAGTGATCCTTGAACTAGACTGTGGATCATGGTAAAGCCACTGGCCTAGTGGCCCCAGAGCCAGACTATGGGTTGCGGTAAACCTAGGATTGTGCTGCCTCAGTGGGCCTAGGAATCCTTGTCATTGAATTGCAGGATATATGGTAAAGCCAAGAGTTGGTTTTCTCTTCGTTGGGCCTAGTAATCCCATATTTCCAATATGCATTAAAGTCTAGAGATTCGGCCTCAGTTTAGGGCCTAGTCATTCGAGTTTAGATTGTGGTAAAGCGTGAGAGACTAGGAGACAGGAAAATTTCTGATTGTGTAGGTAGATAAATCTTGTGGCATCCATGCTTTTTTGGCCTAATCATCAGGTGGAGATCAGGTTAAAGCCTATTATGATGTCTTCATTTTGTTGGCCTACTGACCCGAGATGGATTACAATAAATCTTCGCTTCTGTTGATGAGGGTGAGGTGGTTTAGCCTCGGTATGCCCTAGTTGGTTATTTTTGTTTGAGTTCCACATTCATGATTGGAATATGGCACGGGGATGAATGGTTAAAGAGAGATTTCACTCAACCATTCTATGGTTGGGTGGAACATGGAAGTCCCATCCTACGCATCATTAATGAAAGGTTATTTCACCTTGTATTTCTATGATCATTTCGATGGCTTTTAAGTGGTCTATATGGTTGTACTTTCATGAGTATTTTTGTTGTTATTATGTTATTTTTATGCGTGTTTTATGACAATAGCTATGTATGGCTCTCAGCATTTTTTTCTTGTAAATGAATGGATAATGTATCTATGGCCTAATATATGATAATGCAACAAATGGCATGAGGTAAAAATGGTTCTTAGAAATTCTCAAATAAGTACAAGATCCATATGTTTAATTATATTGTTTACACCTGTAAATTACATGCTTGTGACATATTTGATGAAATGTTTGTGATGGCTAGTAGGGATATGATTAAGGTATTTTTTAACTTACTGATTTTACATCATTTTTCCCTGTTCTTTTACTGCTCCTAAGTTATAATTTCATTCTGGGCAATAACCTAGGCTTTGGGCCTAAAACAACGGCTGAAACTCTGGGGTCACTGGCATAACACTGGAAGACTTGGTCTATGGATGCTAGGAGGTAAGACTGCGAGAGCAAGTTTGGGTTTCTATACACTATCATGCCTATAGCATGATAAAAAATGAGGCTTAAGATGTCCAGAGCATTAGTGGGACCTACGGACAATATGTATGAGTGTCTAACATGTCTCATGAAGGTTTTGTTGCTTATGTGGATTGGTTGGTTGATGTGTTCCATCGATTCCACTTTCGTAAGGTCACATAGGAGGTAAAATCCAATCATAGTATCCTCTCGTCATATGTTTACCCTGGTCAGTTGGTTATTTCGGTAGATGTGTGAGGAGGGTGTTACAGAGTGGTATTAGATCATGGTTCACCCCTCAGACTGGATGTGCAATGTGTGTTGGTCATGCATGCATGTAAATTGCATGTGTGTCTCTTATAATTACATTCCATGTGCTTGTTGCATTGCATAATGCTAATCGTGTTTGTAGCAAGGTTGTCATGAGGAACTTGATGTTGATTTTGTGGAATGCATTGTCACATGTATATGACTAGCTACATATTGTTACATGTCGCTTACATTTTTATTTTATGTCACCTTCTTACATCCTTGTATGTTAGGCTACATTCTTGTAGGTTTGATTACATGTATCATTCTTGTATGTTGATTAGGCATTTCTTATGCATGTTGATGGTTACATGTGGCAATGTGTACAATGGAGTAATGATTGTGGTCATGCATGAGTTCATAGCCTGCATTTTTGATATGGCCTTTCATTAATGTCTTGACCCTAGCTATAATGATGTTTATGCGTTGATGCACGCACTTGTTATATTTATAGATGTTGTTAGGATAGTGTTATACATGTATCACGCTGATTTGATGATCTTGCAGACAAGGTATCCTCCTTGAATTATGCTAATGTATGTTGATTTATTGTGATTGAGGTTTATCTGACATATTATGCACTACAAGAAAGATATCAAATGGCTAGAAAAGTGGTAGACTACATATAATCTCCCTATGCATTAGATGCACAACACGGTGTGGGGCACTCTTCTAATTTGGTAGACACATTGAGAAGCCTAAGGGAAGATATAAGGAGTTGTAAGGAAGATAATTGTAGGATCATACAAGCACAAGAGAAATAAGCAGAGGTTAATTCTATACTCCTTAGAGTTTGTCAAACTTGCAGCGACAAAGGCCACTTCGAATCAGCCATAGACATGATGATGTAGCTAATGGGGCATATGGAAATATGTCTCCTAGTAGACATAGGTTGGATATATATTATAGAGTGAGAGAGGGTTGGCTGTTGGATACTCCAGATAGGAGAGGCAATGTGTACAAGCACTATTCTAGTTTTGGTTCTGATAGACATCATGATCATCCTCATTATCATCCTTACAGGAGGAATGATAGAGGATACTTGCCAAATGAGTTTAAGAAAGCAAAGCCACCTCCATTTGATGGAGACGTGAAGAATCCATAAGACGCAGAGGCTCTGATACTTGGGATGAACAAATTCTTTGATTTGCATGAGTACACAGATAAGATGAAGGCCAGAGTGGCAATATTTAGCTTCAAAGGTAAAGCAGACATTTGGTGGGAAGATGTTAAGTGGGTTAGAGACATCAGGATAGATGATTTGAGTTGGTGAGAGTTCAAGAGGATTTTCAAGAAGAGGTACTTGTCAAAGAAGTACTACGACACTAGGGCCAAGGAATTGTACGAGCTAAAGATGGGACCAATGACAGATGAATAGTACATGACCAAGGTTCTGGAACTATTAAGGTATGTATTGTAATGTACAGATGATAAGACTAAACTTCAAAGATTTTTCAGTGGTTTTCCATTAGCATTTAGAGATCAGGTTGAGTATGATGAGCCTCAGACACTTGAGAAATTTATTGAGAAATTGAATCATTGCTGTGAACAATCAAATCTTAAGAATGAATCTCAGCAAGGATGGAGGGGAAAATATAAAGGTGAAGGTAAATGGAAACCTAAGAGGACAAGGTGTCAACATGCAAATGAGAAAGAGAATGTGGAACCCCAAAAGAGATTTAATGTAGCTAGATAGGGACATGAGTCACAACAACAACATAGAGGTGTTGGTACTGGTCGGTTGGAGTGTTGGACGTGTGGCAAGGAACACTTTAAGAGAGATTGTCCATAGAATCAAGGTGGTAGGCCTTATATATATAGTGCACAGGAGGGGAAAACTATTGGGGATGTTGGTTACAGTATTTTGTGTATTTGTGTAGTAGTGGACAATAGATAGGCAGAACACCCAACATCTACCATTGAGATTGACGATAAGCTTTGTGAGCAAGTTGTTTCTATTTTGATTTACCCTAGATCTAATTATATCTATGCTAGTTTTGAATTGGTGTCTAAGTGTGGTTTGAGTAAGAAATTTCATGCAGAATCTTGGTTAGTGCAGTTGGCTATAGGTACAAAGAAACGAGATCATAATTAGGTAAGAGCTTGTGCATTTAATTTAAATGGTATTCCTAATGCAACATATTTGAATGTAATACCATTGAGATCATATAATATGTTGTTGGGCATGGATTGGTTATATCTTCATAGAACCAAGCTAGATTGTTATGAAAAATCTATTGAGTGTGTTGATGATAATGACAAACCAAGAGTCTTGTGGGGTAAGAAGAAAGCTGCATCAGTTTGGATGGTGATAGCTATGCAAGAAAAGTCTAGCCATAGGGAAGGATGTATCTTGTTTGCAGTACATATTTCTAGTGATAAGGATAAGGATGTTTACGATGCCGATGTGTTGATCAGGTACCTAGTTTTACAGTAGTTTCAAGATGTACTTCCTAAGGAAATTACAAATTTTCCACCACAGAGAGAGGTATAATTTTCTATTTAGTTAGTGTGAGGGGTATCTCCAGCATCAAAATCATCTTAGAGGATGAGCACGCCTAAGTTGGTTGAGTTAAAGCTATAGTTGAAGGAAATGTTGGGCAAGGGATACATTAGGCTAAGTGTATCACCTTGGGGCGCACTGATATTGTTTGTGAAGAAGAAAGTTGGTACTCCCAGATTATGCATTGATTATAGGTAGTTGAATAAAGTGACCATCAATAATAGGTACCCTTTACCAATGATTCATGATTTGTTCAGTCAGTCGAATGGATCAGCAGTGTTCTCGAAGATTGATTTGAGATCTAAATGCCATCAGGTACGCATCAAAGAGGAGGACATTTACAAGACAACTTTCCAGATCAGGTATGGACATTATGAATTTGTTGTTGTTCCATTTGGATTAACTAATTCTCCAACTACATTTATGTGGTTGATTAATTGTGCGTTGTGTCCATATTTGTATAAGTTTGTTACTGTGTTCATTGATGATATACTGGAATATTCTAAAAATGAGGAAGAGCATGCCGAACATTTGGCAGTAGTGTTGAATTTATTGATAGAGTATTAGTTGTATGCTAAGCTCAACAGGTGTAACTTCTTTTAGAGTGATGTACAATACCTAGGGCATGTTGCCTCCAAGAAGGGAATTGCAATAGATCCAGAGAATATAAGAGCCATCACAGAGTGGCTAGCTCCAAGCAGTGTGGATGAGTTAACATATTTCATGGGGTTTTCCGGCTATTATAGGAGGTTTATCATGAACTTCTTGCAGATTGCTTATCCTATTACATCATTGCAAAAGAAAGCTAAGAAGTTCAAATGGACAGACAAGTGTGAGGCTATATTTGAGCAGCTTAAGAAATCGTTGAGACATTAACTACTACTATAGATTAGAGATCTAGACAAAGAGTTTGTATTATGCACAAATGCTTGCAAGAGAGGACTTGGTGGAGTCCTTAAGAAAGATGGATAGGTGGTATGCTATGAGTCATAGAAACTAAACGACTACGAGAAGAAGTACCAGACACGTGATCTTGAGTGAGAAACGATCATACATGCATTGACGATCTAGAGACATTATCTTCTTGGGAGGAGCTTTGTAATTATGAGTGATGATATTGGGTTGAGATATTTGTTTTACCAAATGAATTTGAATGGCAGGTGGGCTAGATGGTTGGTGATGATTAGTGAGTTTTATTTCGAGGTCAGGCACATCAAAGGTAAAGAGAACAGGGTAGCAAATGTTCTCAGCAGGCGGGTATAGGTCAAGGAAAATTTTAAGGATAGAAATTTATCTTAAAGTTTAGAAACCTTGGTGAATATTACTAGTCCCTAATGAGAAAAATGTAAAATGCTTGGTGATATGTTTCTAAAAATTTAATGTTTCAAATTATTTTATATAAGTCTCACTTAAATTTTGACGAATTTAGAGGTAAAAAAAAATTACATTATAAAATTTGAGTGAATCATTTTTAGAAAAACATGGAAACTAATGAATATTTGTTTTGGGAAAACCATGGAAAATTAGCCCACTTGTGAATATTAGCCCCTAAACGTTTCCCTGGTATAGGTAAATCACTTGGCAACTATGAGGTCATATGGGACAAACTTACGGGATAGGATCTTGCAGGTAGGTCAGCAGGATGTTAGGTATATGGAGATTGTGCACATGTTGCAGCAAGGTGATGGTACAGGTACAGGTGGTAGTACAAGTACACCTATAGGTGTAGGTATAGGTACAAGAAGTGGTACATATACAGGTGCTAGTACTTGCACAAGTACATGTATAAGTGGTAATATAGGTACAAGTATAGGTACAGGTACAGGGAGTGGTACAGATACAGGTGGTAGTATAGGTACATGAAAAAGTATAGGCGTAGATGCACAGGGTATGGATTATCGTCTTACAGCAGATGGATTGATCATATTCAGAGACAAGATATATGTGCTAGATAACAGTGAGCTCAAGAAGGTCATATTGAGGGAGTTCTGTGAAAAACTTTATTCAAGTCATATAGGTTATCAAAATATGTTAACTACGGTGAAGAAATTTTATTATTGGCCGAATCTTAAATAGGATGTGACAAATTTTGTGGCTAGGTGTTTTAATTATCAGTGAGTGAAGGTAGAGTGTAAACATCCAGGTGGACTACTATAAATGATTGTGATTCTAGACTGGAAACAAGAGGTCATTTCCATGGACTTCATGATATGGTTTTTGAAGATAGTGAGACAACATGATTCCATCATGGTTGTTGTGGACAGGTTGACAAATGTTGCACACTTCATTCCCATGAAGCATACATTATTAGCTAGCGATGTGGCATAGGTATTCATAACATATGTGGTTAGATTGCATTGTGTCCCAAATAATATTGTGTCAAACAAGGATTAAAAGTTCACTTCCATGTTTTGGAAGGAGTTATTTACACGTTTGTGCACAAAGTTGGCCTTCAGTACAACTTATCATCTACAAACAGATGGACAGATAGAGAGGGTCAACACGATATTGGAGGACATGTTGAGGACGTATGTGATGCATCAATAGCAGAAGTGGGAATAATATCTCTCCTTGTTAGAGTTCACATACAACAATGGTTATCAAAATTCATTGAGGATGAGTCATTTTGAGGCATTGCATGGGTGGAGTTGCAATACTCCCATTAGTTGGAATGATCTAATTGACAAGGTGTTGATTGAACCATAGATGTTGGCAGACATGGAATTGGATATGTAGGTGATCAAGACAAATTTAAAGGAAATATGGGACAAGCATAAATAATCATTATGCAGATAGGAACAGGTTGTTCAAGGACTTTTGGGTTGGGGAACAAGTGTATTTGCACATCAAGATGAAGAATAGCTCCTTACATATTGGATCATGTGCCAAATTTGCACCACAGTTTTGTATATCCTTCAATATCATAGAGAGGATTGGGCCAGTAGCTTATGTACTTACAATCCCTCCAGTAGTGAAAGTCCATCATGTTTTCCATGTGTCATTGCTTAAAAAGTATCTTAAATATGTTGATCATGTGATTGACTAGTTTTTATTGTAGGTGGAACCAAATGGAGAATTCTAGTCAGAGCCTCAATGTATATTGCAGAAAAATGTACTCATGCTATGGAACTGAGAAATCAAACAAGCTAAAGTGTATTGGAAGCACTTTGGGCTCGATGAAGCTACATGGAAGATGGCAGATTAGATTGGGCTATGTATCCTACTTTATTTTCGGTTGAGGCAAAGGAATTTTGGTATGGTGTTTTGGGTATATGTTTTAGTCTATGTTTTGATGATGCTGATTACATGCATATGTATATGGATGTAACTACAACCATGAGCTATGTTATAAATCTCCAATAAGTGATATGTGTGTCATGTCATTATATTGTCATGCTATTATGATGTTGGTTTTCTTTACAGCAGGGAAATCATTGTAAATCCTGCATCGAGCTATGTTATAAGTGTCCATGGGAAGTATGTTTGTTTTTTAGTAGGTTTTTATGAGGTCTTGGTGTGGTTTAAAACTGAGGATGGTGTTCCCCAAGGGAGAGGGTTCTGTAACAACCCTGGTGAAAATTCCACATAATAAAAGTAAATAAAGAAAAAAATAATAACTGTTATAGCTCCAAATCTCACTATTATGGTTTGTGACGCTGCACTCATGGCCTAGGGCAACCCCTCCTTCCAAACCTGGTCCAACATTTAAGAAACAATTTTTTATTCCTTATACGCGACATTGCCCCAGGTTAAACGTGTGTATACGCGGGTAGGCATATACCCAACCCGCGTATATGTATTAAAACACTTAAAAAAAATAAAACTCCTTATTTTCAGGAGGAGATCGCGGGTTTTACCTACTGATAACCTGTTAGTGCCCGTCGCCCAATTGTTCCAAAACAACACCCAACTAAAAAACTACTTTGGGAGAGGTATAAAAAGACCTCAAAGGGAAGGCCTAAGGGAGGAGAGAAGATAGAGAAAGGTTATTATACTGAGATTTTTCCCCTGACCAGGTCTGAAGACCCTTGTGCCTTCTGCACTTCCCCCATTTGTATAGGAAACCCTTGTTTCCCTCTGTGTTCATGTTCATCCATTAGTTATGGCATCATGGAGTGAGTCATGGAAGGAGATATGCTAAAGGCTTGAGGCTGGACAGATCCAGAAGGAAGCTTTGCTTGGAGCCTGCGAAAGGTTTCTCAGGTGATACTACTCCTTTTGTACATTCTATTTGTTTATAATAAAGAAACACATCTTGGTTCCTGATATGCATCTTCTTTATGTTTATGATGTTCATGTTAGAATTCATATGTGAATGGTTGTTTAAAGTTCATAACTAACTACCTTCCTTTATAACATGAAGATGATTTCTTTATAAGTATTTGTCTATATATCGTTGTGTTCTTTGGAATTGGTTGTTTTGCAGGACAAAGGAGCGAAAGGGACTTGAAGAAGGGTTTGGAACCTAAAGGAACTTCTCGAACATAGGACCTGAGGTACGCCCCTCTCTCTATAGAATTTGCTTATAATAGCATAATGGTTGTGTGAATGTGTGTTTCTCTGTTTAGACAACTTTCATTCTGCTAGGGTTTCCACCCAAAAGCCCTAGGGGAACATTTCCCTCAACAGAATTGGCGACTCCAGTGGGGACAACACTCTTGTTGTTCCTAGTTTGGGTGTTTTCCAAGCCAATCAAGGCTTAGTTACCTCTTTGTTTGATGTTATTGTCTGGTCTGTTCTTGAATTTTAAGTTTTTCCAGTTTCTTCAGTTTGTTTTTTATTTTTCTTGAAATCTTTCATATACGTTGTTTTTCTTAGTTACAGAAGCGTATATACACTTGTTTCCTGAATTCAACCCGCGTATAAGCAGGTTTCCTGAGGCATAGTCTGGTATACATGCAATCTGTACATAAGTACAGTCGCGTATATCTTGCAATTTTTTAGATTTATAAATCTTTCTGTCTCTGAAGGTTTGTCTGGTGGTTTGATTCAGTTTGAAACAATCATTTTTCCAGTATCAGTTCTTTGTTTTATAGCAAGCGTCTTGCTCTAATTTCTCTCTGATTATAAGGGGTATTGGTCTTGTTTTTTTTGTTGCAAGCATCATCGTTTTTTGCTAAAGCATGCAAGATTTCTTGTTGGAATCTTGGCTGCTCTGATTCATTAGGGCAGAAAGGTTGATCTCAACCTTTGTGTTGAATCTTGCTTTTGGTGGCTTTTTGTTTGCTTGACAAAAACCACTTTTTGTGACCATCCACTTATTTTCTTCATGAAAGTTGTTGATTGATACTTTCTTGAAATTTGTCTTTTTAATCTGTTTTGGTATTTGTTGCCAAAGATTTCATTGCTGCTTTTGATTGTTAAAGAGCATCTTTAAACACGTTTATGTTTGTTGCGTTTTCATCCATTGTGTGGTGTCAACTTGCAAACGTGTTTGTTTCTTATTCTTTCAATCACAAAGTTTTAGTTTTGTTGAGAGCACTTTTGAAAAGACTCTTTTGTTGTTGCTTTGAAGAAATTGTTTTGAAAAACTTCGTTTTTCTTTCTTGAACTTGTTTTTCATTGGGTTTCCTTTTAGTGAATGAAAGTGCTTTATGTTTGTCTTGAAATTTGTTTTTAGTGTTTAGAAGAAATGAATGGTAGCATCTCATATTCCATCTAGACATTTTAAGTGGCAAAATAAAAATTGATAAGCAAAGCAACTTTCATTTCTTGTTGTTAGAGTTGTTTTGAATCTTGCATCAAGCATATATTTGTTGCATTAGGATAGATTTGCATATCTTTTTATGCATACATAGCTTTGTTAACTTTTGTGAGCATGAAGCGTGAATTAACGAAAAGAAAAGAAAAGTTTGTTTTATTAGAAGTTCCTTTGAACCCTGTAGAAATTTCTCTTCATCAAAAAACAAAGACAAGTGCATGTGCATATAGTTAGGTTTTTATTAATTTCTTTTGCATCAAAAAAATTACTAGTTTCACTTCCGTCATCCTGTGACTTAAAGAACAACCTATTTTAAAATCAAGCGCTAACTAAAATTCACTAAAAATTTTCTTTTAAGTTACATACACCAACAAGTTTTAGGATTTTAGGGCCTTGGATTAGGCAAGTGGAGAGTTAACTCTCCAAGGCCATTTAAACGTCAAATGTAGGAGTCTGGATAATGAGAGAAAATCTAATAGCGTTAGGAAGACCATGAAAACTCCGGATCTGGGAGTTAAGAACGAGGGTCTGTGATGACAGGGAAGAGAGATACCCCCTCTCCTACTTGTCCGAACATACCTCACGACTGTTCCGCCTGGCTTCTGTGACGAGTTGGTATCCATAGTTGCTACTCCTAGGGAACTACATAGGTGGCTGCAGAGGGGAATGTCATGGCACCTGAGGTCGATGTTGCATCACTCTCGACAGTACTAGTGGAGGGCACCCTTGCGAACCTTGGGGGCTTGCACCGGCACAGGTTGTTGTTAGGAGGTCAGCGTAGCTTCCTTTGTTACCTTCGCTGATAGGCCTGGGCCCTCATCATCCTAGACTATCATTGGAATGCCCCTTATTTCACTTTCTCGTATTTTGGTGTTCAGTCCTAATCACCCGGAGCGGAAATACTTGGAATTTGTTTGACTGTTTGTTACCTTTAGGGACTTTATAGTGTGTTCTTTGTGCTCCTAGTTGGCCTAGCTTTAAATTTTTTTAGTTTTTAGTTAGATCTTAAACAAGAAATTCAAAGTGGTTGACCGATATCCTAGATGGTCTCTGTCACGTAGAATGAGTCGAGGTTGTGGACAAGATTGACCTTCCTAGTATCTAAAGATATCTAGTGACAAGCAAGCCAATCAAAAACTATCTTTCTCTAAATATGCAATTAAAATCAAAGGCAAACAAGTGTTTTAGGCCTACCTTGGGTCCAATGCAAGTTTGTGGAAGCCTCTCTCCCTTGCTCCAAATGAGCTTCCTTGAAGTGTAATTTTGCAAACACAAACAAGCAAACAAATTAAATAGCACCTGAAAAGCCAGTATCATAAAGCATATTCATCATAATGATCAAGGAGATTATGAAACAAACCACATAAGACAATTTGTTGAGAAAAATGAATTTGATTGTATTAATTCAAATGAAAGAAGAACTTTACAACATGTGCCTTGATGTTGTACAAGCTCCTCCCAGGGTCCGTCAAGAACTCTCCTCTACTTTGAAAAGTTTCACTCACTTCCCAATGAAACCAAAAGGTATGTGATCTCTCCTCTAAAGTTTAACTAGGAAGTCCCAATTCCATCAGCATTTACCCTCAAAATGTTCAGCTTCTAACCTCTCTAGCAACTGAACCAATGCCTTAGTTTATAGTGCAATGGAGGGAAGTTACTAGGTCCTCCTTCAAAGGGATAAACCCCTCCTTCATAGGGATAGCTCCTCCAATCAAGGGATTAGCTCCTTCTCTTTTGGGATGCGTGAAACACCTTGGAGCGAACAATCCACGTCAAAAATCCTTCTAGAAACATCTAGAATTAACCAAAAATGAGTTTTTTAGGATAAACTTGCTCCTTTTTTACTTTTACAGGGGTACGTACCCACCCCTTTACAGACAGAGCGTGCAGATACGCAAGTAATATGAACAAAGGGTGCAGGCCTGCAGGAAAAAGTGAGAGAAAGTGCGGAACCAGAGTAATATTGATTTTTGATATCTTTCTCTCATTTGCAAAGCTTGACATGAAGAGCTAAGGTATGAGACTTGCTTAGGAGGCCAGTATAAGTGATGATGGACCCATACTGACTACAAATAGTCATGGTGATGATATTTTTGTGTAACAGATTTCCCCCTAAAGTTCGAAGTTTGTAGTAGACCAGGATTTCATTTATCATTTAAGAAGAGTGAAGTACTTTATCATTTCGAGGATCATCTTGTGGAGATCCCGGTTGGAACCTGTAAAAACATTCAAATGCAAAATATATATAGATGAGATCATATCATCGCTGAGGTAGGCATTCCCATACTCAGATCAAAACTAACTAGAAAACTAACTACTGCTCTGATATAGGAACGATCTTGTAATACATCACAAGTATAGACACATGTAGACACGGTATGGACGCAACCATCTGTTTATGAATAGTCTACAACATAATGAATACAAAATTCCTCGCAACCTAGATGGTGGAAACTAGATCCAGGGTCTTCATTTTTACTTCTTGAAATAGTACAATTCTATCCATGCGAATGAATGTGTCGAAGTCGAACATGGTAGAAACCACGTGATTACCAGTTGATGATATAAGTTGTTAACAAGTGTGAGAGAAACCACCAATAATGACAATGGCTCTCAAAGTACTCAGTACAATCCATGAGATGTGATTAGATGTGTCAATGTCGAACATGTCACGGAAGCCTTGGATCGAAGGTCAATGATGCAACCTATCGTTGAAGGCGAGAAACCTGCCATTGAGGCATGCAAATCCGAAGGTACTGGCGATTTCTAGATCATCTTTCTAGATAAAGAGCTGAAGTTGATAGAAAGCGATCCGTCGTAGGCAAGCCCACAACACGAAATCATAGATCAAGTCTGAAGAAATTTAGTTGCAAGGAATGACTCAGGGATGGTCAATATGGATGACACATATTTTTGCAGATGAATGGCTTATTTGCACTGACCTCTTGAACACATAACGACACAACATATGGTTTGGTGACGATTGACCCAAAGTTAATACCCAGAAACCATCTGAAGACTTTCAATGTGGTTTGATCAACTGTTAGGCAAAAGATTTCCCCAACCCAGGTGAATGAAAGTGTCGTGTTCAAGAGTGGTTACAAATTATGACAAACAGGCTCATTTTCCTCTTTTTTCCCCCACCATTTCTAGCAAGTAACTCTTTATTTTTTACAAGCTTGAGGAGGATAACATGTGCTTGATTATAAGCTCATCCTTCGGATGAGTCCAACTTAGTTTAAATTCGAACCCTAAGAAGGAGTGGTCTGTTCCTGTTTGTAATTGAAGAGGTCCTTTACTGTCGAAATTTAATGAGTCCAGTATAGGAGAAACTCGACATTTTTCAATTTTAGAGAGTCTGAATAAACTTAAGAAGAGTCCAGGGTTGACTTTTTTCATAAATTTGTGTCTCCCAAGCCCGAAAAAGTATAAAATAATACTTGAGAGAACCGCTTGATCTTTTACGACGAAGGAGTACTTTTCGTAATTAGTGCCTCTGATCCAAAAAAGTAAAAACGTGATCAATGACACGTCATTTTATGACCATTATCGAATTTGAAATGACAAAAACCCGGCAATCTTTTCGTGTTTTTACGGTCAGAAAAGGGCTGTAAGAGGACTGTCTTTTTAGTTCCATTTTAACGAGCTTAAAAAGAAAAACTCGGCAATCTTTTCATATTTTAGGAGTCAAAAAATAGCTTAAAGGCGACTCTAAGGTTTCACTTTTTCGTAAGTTTTAACGAGTTCGAAAAAATGATAAAAATATACTCATGGTTTTCATTTTTCGTAAGTTTTAATGAGTTCGAAAAAAAATGATAAAAAGGTACTCATATGGCCGACTTTCAACTTAATTTACAAGTAGGAAAAGATGGAAAGAACTCGGCATTTTAATTTGTTTTACGAGAATGAGAGATAGCAAAATAATCTCGGGATTTTCATGAGTTTAACGAGTCTTGAAAATAACTGAAATTGACTCAAGATAGGTTTCATTTTTACAAAAGCTTGAAACAGAGAAAAACTATGCTTCAAAGTAGTTTCATTTTTACACAAGCTTGGAACAGAGAGAAAATTGTGCTTGATGGCCCCTAAGCATAACTGCTAGAGCGCATGCCCCCCAGCTTCATTTCATTCAACCAGTTGGATGAAATGAAGGCTCAGTTACGACATCATTTGAAAGACTCGACCTAAAACTGTAAGAAAATTATGCAAAAAACGGAAATAACTAACCTAAATATGCAACTTAACATTTATGAGATCTAGTCAAACTCTCGACTCAATTAGAGGAGGATTTGTTTCATTTTTGAACGAGCTTGACACAGGAAAAGAACTATGCTCGGATTCGGTTTCATGTTTATGCAAGCTTGAAATGAAAAACTATGCTTGTTATAAGTTCACATGCTCCCAGCACAATGACGCAAATCGAGGTACATGCCGCCCAAGCTTCATTGCATTCAACTAGGTGGATGAAATGAAGGTTTACTTTCGAAATCTTGGAAAGACCCATGCGAGTTGTTTCATTTTTAAATGAGGTTGACACAGGAAAAGAATTATCCTCAAAACCCTTGTTTCATTTTTTAAACGAGCTTGACACAAGATAAGGAACTATGCTCATAACTATTGTCTACAATCTACCTAACAAGGAACTATACTCTAAAAACCTTGATTCATTTTTTAATGAGCTTGACACAAGACAAGGAACTATGCTCATGACTACTCTCTACAATCTACCTATATAACCTATGACTCCTTGTTTCATTTTTTAACGAGCTTGACACAAGACAAGGAACTATGCTCACACCTAATTCATTTTTTAACAAGGTTGACTCAGTAATAGGAACTATCCTCTGACCAATTGATTCATTTTTTTAAACGAGGTTGACAGAGGAAAATAACTGTCCTCATACTCAGTGATTCATTTTTTAATGAGGTCGACACAGTAAAAGGAACTTTCCTCGAAACTAACTGATTCATTTTTTAACGAGGTTGACACAGGAAAATAACTATCCCCAGCGGAGTCGCCATTTTGTCACATGGAATGAGTCGAGGTTGCGGACAAGATCGACCTTCCTAGTATCTAAAGATATCTAGTGACAAGCAAGCCAATCAAAAA